>JAULJZ010180052.1:0-22628 GCA_032270985.1 Heliamphora pulchella
ACCGCCAACTCTCATGGTGGCGACCGCCAACTTCAAATGGCTTGACGTGTCCCTTAAACGTGGCAGCATCTCATTGGCTGATAAACTCTATAAACACCGTACCCTAGTGTACGTTTTCAGTATGAATTTTGAGTGAGAAAGACTGCCGATATACCGAGCAATCCTGAGCCTCGACGCCGAAACCCTGCCGAACCTCCGACTGACGTCGAAGCCTCGCTTGGATCACCCGAGAATTGGATCATTGAAGCATACTCCCAATTTGAGGATTCCCTGGCAATCTAGGTATCTTGCTTAGATCCCCGATCTTTTTAAATTCCACTTCCTCTCTCTTGGAGTAATCGGGTTAATTTTCAATTTCAATTCACTTTTCCTTTCCATTACATAGTCAATCTTATTTCCTTTCCATTTACATTTCATTTCCATTTACATAGTCAATCTTATTTGCTTCATGTAATTTGATTATTCTTTTTAATTATTTAGTTAATTAATTTTCTCACATTCACACTTAGCACATTTGTTATTTCTTTCATTAAATTATTAAAATAGTGCTAACATGCTGTGACAATTACAACTAATTAATGTTGTTAATTGTTATAATAATGCATTTACATTTATGTGAATGTAGTAATCAATACTACATTTCACATTTAAATTAAATAGTTATTTTTAATTTCTTTTGCTTTGCTAGTATTAGTCTAATTTTATTTACTAGCACTTATTTTTATTTTTTTTCTTTTCTAGTAATATTAATTTGATATCCTTTTCATTTAAACATTAATTTAATGTTCTCTTTCTAACATTTATATTTCTTGTAGTATAGGTTACTTTCTTTTTCTTTCAATATAGTTTTAATTTTCTTTTTAATGTTCTATGTTATCTTCCCTTTAGATTAATGTTCCTCTATTAGTCTTTATTTTTTATTTTATTTTATTTATTTAATAGTAATGTAATTTCACTTTCTAGCATTTTTTTATTTTCTTTTCTTACAATATTAGTTTAATGCTCCTTTACTAACTTTATAATATTCTATTTTCTCTTTTTTTCTTTTAGTATTAATTTAATTTTTCTTTATTAGTATTTCTTTTCATTTAATTTTAGTGTTCATTTTTCTTTAATAGCTCAATTTTTTCTTCTTTTTATAGCTCTAATTTCTTTTCCATAATACCTTTTTTTCCCCTCATAAAACCCAAAAATTATAAAAAAAAGTCTTTTAGTTTAATTCCACTTCTTTAAATGTAATTTTCTTTCCTTTTGTTTTCTTTTCTCCTTATTTTCTTTTATGCCTTTTAAAATGTAAATAGTTACCTTTCTTTCTCATTAGTTCAATAAATATTTTCTAGCTTCTTTATTCTTAGTCTAAATCTTCTTTTGTAAATTCTTCCCTTATTTTCTTTAAATCTTTAAACTCTCTTTTGTTAAAACACATTTATTTTTGTTAGTAGACTTTTTTTTCTTTTAAAACGTAGAATTCTTGTGCATTTTTTTGTACTTATCATATTCATATTTTTCTTTCTAAATGAATGTTATACATGTTTTGGTTATTTTTTTTAAATGCATGTTTAGAGTAGTTTAGCTTATTTGTAGCAAATCATGTTTAGATAATTTTAACATCTTTAGCCTATTTTTTTACTTTTTCATTTGAACCATGCTAGTTTAGTTTATTTTTATAAATATTGCATATGAGTATGTTCCATGTATCTTTTAGATAGAATTGCATGTCGTAGGACTTAGGAATTAATCCCTTTATTTGTTCTAATTTGGAATGCTATGTACATATTTTATGTATTTTCTATATTTGATTTTGAATATTCCCTATTTGTCTCAAATTTCTCTATTTGCATGCATTTGAAAAATTTTATTAAAGAACCAATGATGATTAGTAGAGGCAAACCTTACGGTTGGGCAAACAGGGTGCCTAGCACCTTCCCTGATTCGTACCTTAGCCCTCGAACCCTCTTTTCTCTGGTTAACGTTTTCAAAGATCAGTAGCCATTTTTGTTTTTCTTAATTTTTCTCAAAAACTAAGTGGCAACTCCGTTTTTAATAAAAGGGTTTTCAAAATTTACTTTTCAAGATGTTCAAAATATTTTTCAAAACATTTTTGACTTACTTTATTTTTGACCCCCAAATCCCAACGCCACAATGACCTATTCCAAAACGACATACCCATTGACCATATTAAAGGTACAATCCACAATGTACAATGTATGACTCGTATGACAACCCAAAGTGCAATCTACTATAAACATGGGATACTTGCATTTTATGCCCATGGTACCATCATCCGAAGCATAAGATACAACCATCAATATGCATTGTACCAACTATCATTAAGCACGAAGTGTAACCATCATTATGCCCAACCAATTAAAAGCAAGTTTTAAGTATAAGTAATTTTTCTTAAAATTCAGCACTTTTAATAAGATTTGGAGAGTATGTTTGGGGTACTAAATTAACTTCAAACTTTCTAATTTTTTGATATGTTTTAGATTAAAATGTCCTCTAAAACTTTCATCAATTTAACTCTTTTATTTTTAAAATTTTAAAGCAACTTACTTTTGAAGTCTACTAAATATCATAGGAAGAACACCTTTTGATTTAATCACGACAAATATTGGTTTTTGTTCTCACAAAAAGAATTGATAGATTTGATTTTAATTCCCTAAACTAGAACATAAACTTATAAAGGGTGTTTGGCTAATCAAAACTTAACAAAACAAGCCCATTTTTTAAGGATAGTTAGAAAAATATGTTATCTACAACTTTCAAGTGGGGGCCAAAACGTATATCACATTTTAAAATGGGGGTTTTTCCTATGCAATGAGGACTGGTATGAATTTTGGCATGTTTTGGTAAAAAAAATATCTTGAATTTTATAAACCCAAATCAATTTAAACCAAATTTAAATGAACAATAATTTCAAAATCTAACTCTGGACACAAAAATCAACCTTAGGCGATTTTTTTAGATTTATTTATGATTTTTTAAATTTGGGTCTAACAAGTAGCGAAAATAAAACAAAAATAAAATTCAAATATCTAACTTTTATCCCTTCATGCATGGCTTAGATCTAATTCTATTTTTGACATGTAACATGTATAACTTGTAAAATAACAACTCCAGTAAGTATTTCTAACAATTGAAACAAATATCTCTCATCAAATAGTTCCTACACATTGTAACTTACAAGAGCATCAAACAACAGTCCCTATTTTTGTTTTCAACCCATTTTTCTTGCCTCTTCGACGTAAAATCCTTATTTTATCTTTTAGGTTGGTTGAGATGGATTTAGATTTGAGTAGGGAAATAGAATTTTAGAGAATTTAACTTACATTCAAGAATTGTAAGCTTGAGTGATAAAACTTCTTCCTCCTTGCTTCTTCTTCTTCTCCAAATTCTCAAGAACACCTAAGAGTAAGATTTTTTTTTTGTGTGGCTCTCCCTCTCCCACTTTTGCCAAAATTTAAAGGAGTTACTTTTTATAACTATTTTGATTAATGGAAGATATTATGGAGAATAGGGTTTATGAAATGTGAAAGTTATGGAGTGTGAGAGTTTTATGGTGGAAAAATATGTAAGGTTGGAATATGAGTGTGTAGCAGAAGTAATGAGAGAGAAGGAATTCGGCTTATGTGTTTTAATGATTTAATGGCATTTTATACTTTGTTGTTCAAGAAATGAGCCACTTAATGTATAAGTTGGGATGGGTTGTTTTTCTTATGAAATTGACTTAATTTATTAGTTTTATGTTTGGTTAAAAAAATTCTTGTAATGCAAAATTATTATAACACCATTTAGTTATATTTGCGATGAGATAAGGATTAATTTAAGTATTTTTTTCATTGTTTGAGCTTAATTGTTATTTTATAGGACTTTGGAGTTTCTGGACTTTATTATTTAATGGTACTTAAATAATTAGAGTTTTTGTTCCGAGATTCATTTTTAGGCTCTAACTTTTGAATTTTAATTCGTGATGTGTCTCTATACTTTTTTTCTTGTCTATGCTAACCCAGAGGTTCAGAAACCAGGTTTGTACAATCTATCCTTCTTAAAACAAATTTCGTCCTCGAAATTTTTACGTCTTACCTTTTTCTAAGAAAAGCTATGGGTAATTTACCTGCATCGTATCTTTTCACTCCTAGATTGATTTCTCAATTCCTTGATGTTGCCACAAGACGCGCACTAGAGAGATTGTCTTTTCTCTGAGAACCTTATCGCGTCGATCCAGAACTCTTACCGGTTTCTCCTCAAAGGTGGCATCGTCATCAATTCGGAGCTCCTCCCAGTTGAGTGTGTGGGTAAGGTCCGGTTCGTACTTCCTTAGCATGGAGACGTGGAATACGTTGTGGATGCTCGTGAGCTGTGGACGTAAAACCAGGCAATAAGATGTCGTTCCCACTCTTGCCAAGATTTTGATTGGCCCGATGTACTTTAGAGCTAGCTTTCCCCTTTTTGCCGAAGCGGATAATTCCTCGTCATGGTTAGATTTTTAAGAACACATGATCTCCCACGTTGAACTCGAGAGACCTTCATCTTTGGTTATCATAATTCCTATATCTGCTTTGCGTTGGACCCATGCGTTGGCGAATTAGCTTAATCTTCTCGGCTATCTCTTGTACCAAGTCTGGTCCTATCAGGTTGGCTTCTCTTATTTTCGTTCAGTAAAGTGGTGATCGACAAGGTCTTTCATAAAGAGCTTCATATGAGGACATGCTGATGTTGGCTTGGTAACTGTTATTATAGGCGAATTCGACCAACGCTAGATGTCTTTCCCAGCTTCCCTTAAGATCCATGAAATAGGCTCGCAACACGTCCTCTAGAGTTTGAATTGTACATTCGGACTATCCTTTGGTTTGAGCGTAAAAGGCAGTGCTAAAGCAGAGTTCTGTTCCCAAGGTGGCTTGAAGGTTTTTCCAAAATCGAGATGTGAATTGTGGGTCCTGATCGGAGACCATGGAAACTGAAATTTTGTGAAGGCGAACGACCTCGCAGATATACTTTTTGCTTAGGACTTTTAATGTATCGGTTGATTGAATAGGCAGAAAGTGAGCGGTCTTAGTAAATTGATCCACAATCACTCAGATAGCATCATAACCTTGAGGTGACTTTTTCATTCCCATGACAAAGTTTATGGTCACGTGATCCCATTTCCATTGCGATATTTCTAGAGGTTGCAAAGTTCCTCCTGGCTTCTGGTGTTCTGCTTTCACTTGTTGGCAGGTCAGGCACCTAGCCACATAATTTGCAACATCCTGCTTCATGTGTCACGACCTATTTTTAAATATGGTGTCCGTGACCAGCCAGTGAGTTAAAACTCACCAAATGCCTCTATTTTCTTTAACATCCATTTCATTTTGTAACTTGTCGACAATTTTTTTGGGGGTAAATTACACTTACCTCCCCTGAGGTTTAAACTTATTACAGGGACTTCTCCCGTGGTCACTGAAATTACACTGATCTCCCATGTCAAACATGTTTACCAAATGTCGTTAACGGAAATTAAACTTTTACCATTTTACCCTTGAGTACATATCATTTCTTCTTCTTCTCCATTTGCTTAAATTCCATTTGCCCTAATTCTACACAAAACTCATAATCTACTACCTCAAAATTTAATTAATTGTTAAATCTGTCTTTCATTTTTTCAAATCAAAAATCGAATTAATTTTTTACCCAAAATTTCACCCCACTTTGATTTCTGAAGAAGCTCTAGCACCGTTGTCATTGTTTCTCCCTCTCCTTCTCTCTGTTTCCTTCTCTTTGAAGAAGCTCCATCTCTCCTTCTCGCCGTTGCCAACCACCACTACCAGCGACTCTGTCGCTGCCTCTCGCCGCCCCTCGCCACCATTCTGCCGTCGCCGAACTCTCTCCTCCCTTCTTGCACTCTCTCGGTCTCTCTCTAACTCTCTGTTATCTCTCTCTCTCTCTCTCTCTCTCTTTCTCTCTCTCTTTATCACTCTCTTTCTATATATATATATATATACACACACACACAAGCACCACAATGATTCCAAAGCCATTAAATCTAAATCAAATTTCAAAACAAAGCCAAACTAGATGTTAAAGATAAATCTAAATCATCCACCGAGAAAGGGAGTGAGGGAGAGGGAGATGTATATATATAGAGAGAGAGATCTATATTATAGAGAGAGACAGAGGGAGGAGAGAGAAAGAAGGGAATCTGGCACTCCGTGCCGGCGTCGAGCCAGCGGAGCAGGTGGTGGCGAGGTGGCGTCAGCGCCGGTGAGAGCGCGGCAGTGGATGGGTGGCTCAGCGTTGCTCGCAGCGTGGCAGTCACGTTGCCTCGGTTGTTCTTCCTCAGTTTCGAGCTTCTTATTTGAAGCGTAATCCCCTCAAGTTGCTAGGTTTAGTAGGAGCTTATTAACTTGTTTTTGGATGAAGATTGCTGATTGTGATTTTGTTAAAAATTAGGGTTCTTGAAGATTGCTGGTTGAAAATTAGGGTTTGTGATTTTATATACAGAAAGAGTATTTTGGTTTTTGATTTTAGATACAAGATGGTCAAGAATGGAAAGATAGAGAGAGGAGTAATATGGGAACAAAAAATAAAATATTAGAAAATTTTATTTTTTCATTTAACAGTTAATTAACGGCAGCTAACGGAAGGGGGCATTTGATACCGACAATTAAAATAGAAGGGAGGACAGTGTAATTTCAGAGACCACGGGGGAGATCCCTATAATAAGTTTAAACTTCACCCCCCCTCCCTCCTCTTTTTGTTTTTAATAAAAAGAGAAGACCAGTTAATTAAACTTTCCGTAATCTCATTTCAAAAGAAAATTTTAGTGCTTACTAATAGTGAAATAACATCTAATATTAGTAAAACATATATTCAAGTGCTAAATACATAACCATAGGCTGAATAAAAAAAAAAGCAAATCATCAAAATTAAATAGAAAATATGAATATATGGACAAAGTTATTATTTCTTTCTTGGGTATCACTTCCTCTGTTATGTCATGCGTCACTTGAAAAATGTTAATATTCATTAGCCACACTAGTGTGAATTTAAAGATATCAAGATTTCTAGTTTGAAATGAATTATCCAAGTTTAATTATTATTATTATTATTATTATTATTATTATTATTATTATTATTAAGGTATAAATTTTTAATGTATTTAAAAGATTGGGTGTCACATCATGCCTTCCCACCAATATTGTCTTTTCAAGTTTTGGTACATCATTGTTCTTTGTCTGGTGGGTGTGAGGGCATCCCTTCTCTCCCCTTAAATTCATATTATGATTTCGTCCTTTGTGCATACCTGGAATTTCTTCTGATGGCAATCAATCAAAGCTCGGTGGGCAGATAGTCAATCCATACCAAGGATTACATCATATCTAATAAGATCCTTAACTTGTAAGTTGCACATCACATAGGTGTCATCAACTTTCAACGTGCACCATTCACAAATTAAGTCTACTTATTTTTGGTTTCCTACCGGGGTTGCAACACTCCAAGCCTGTTCTAGGTTCTATGAGTGGAGTTTTCATGCAAGACAAAGATATAAAAGAGTGGGACGATCCAGAATCAAATAGCACTTTAACTAAGGTATTGAAGAGAATGAACATACCTTGGATGGCTTAGGTATCATTCGTTTATTCTCCTTGCAGAGCAAAGAACCTTTCTCCACCTTGCCTATTCCCGTTCCCATTTCCATTTCTTGATCCATGGTTTGGGGGTCCCCATGGTCTTTGGTTCCCATTTAGGGGTGGTCTTCCCCTCTTATTCAGTGGGTTGGCAATCAGCCACGCGTTCTAAATTGGTTGTTGATATCCATGTGGTTGAGGTTACAATTGTGCCTACTGCTGTTGTGGATTTCCAAAATTCCCCCTTCCTAGACGTAGACAACGTGATTTCTTATGCCCGGGTTGGTGTCACTCGAAGCAAACTATCTCTACTGTTGTTTGATCCCTTATCTGCCCGAGTTTATTGGTTAGGGTGTATAGCTTCCTAAGGGCGAATCCCCTATCGTTCCTTAGTGGTCCTCCATGACCATCACTTCTTTTTTTTTTATTCCAAACCTTTCGAGATTCCACCAGCTCAGTTTAAGCCAGTTAGGCAGCTCGTATGACCTGTGAGTAGGTGGGTAGCTTTAGGTAAACAATCTTTTTCCTAATCGCTAGTTCGAGGCCCCACTCCAACCTCTATGATTTTGAATCCTCATTTAGTACGATAGCCATAACGCAACGGCACAGCTCCTTAAACTTATCGATATACTGAGCCATAGACATGGACCCCTGTTTTAGGTCTAAGAACTTTTTGATTTATCCTTGACGAATTGGGGTCGAAAAATATTTGTCTAAGAATAATGCTTCGAACTGAGCCCAAGCTAGGGCTGTCGCATCTCTAGTATTACCGATTATCGACCACCAATGATTGGTTTCCTCATCTAGAAGGTGGGCGGCTAATGCAACCTAATCAGCTTTGAATGCTACGCTCATGGTGTTGAGTAGCTTCTTGATGGCCCTTAGCTATATTTCAGCTAGTTTCAGGCCGGCTCCCCTTTAAAGGTTGGGGCTCGCTGTCTTCTAAGCACAGACAAAAACCATGCTCTGTCCCGAATCTGAGGGCAGTTGATGTTGGCGGCGAGTTCACGTGGTACTTGAGTCAAACCGGGTGCCTTGCCCTCTTGGATGGGTCCGTTAGCATGTTGGTGCTAGTAAGGACATCTTCCTACCATCTTCCAAATTAGAAAAGAAGGAAAAGAAAACAAGGTTATTTGCTATTGAAAATTCAAGTGGACCATTGTATATTGAATTCTTAGTTGTGTTAGGATTGAGTTTGGGATTTTAGAGTTAAGACTTTGTTTGTGGCAGAGACCTTTAAAGCAAAATTTAAAATTTAGATATGTTGGATATGAACCATTAACAAAATGCTTCCATTTATTTGCAAAAATAGTTTCAAACTACAATTGTTTGTTTCACATTACATGAGGTAGTGCCTTCTGATTTCTAAGACAACTTATCAAAAAAGAAAGAAAAAGAAAACACATCCAACCAAGCCTAGAACAAAGGTAAAGATCCCCTAAGCTGCAGATAAGTGTGGGTAGTCCCTGCTAATATTTTCCTCCAGCTCCCACGTCGTCTCTCGAATTCCGTAGCATTCCTAGTGTACCTTTAAGTACTAGACATGAGGCTTTGACGGGTCCCGCTGCACTTGATTGGTTATTCTGAAAGGAATCGCAGTGCAGGTGCAGTCGTTGTTGAAATTGATCCGTGGTTTCATGGTTCGGCCATCGTCCATCAGGCACTGAATCTGCATTAGAATCGGAGGGAATGTGTTCCCCACTCTTTTGGCGAAGCTAGGTGGTACATCCAAACAATAGCAGTTTCCTTCCACTTATTCCAAAACACATATTAGCCCCAAGTAGTAGTACGAGGTTATCGGTAACTTCCAACTGCAATTGATAAGTGATGAAACTTTCGCGTAAACCCTTTTTTCTAGCCTGATAGTCTTAACAGTGGTTGGTATGCCTACACTATACACATACTTCTGGTGGTCCATGTGGTGGTGGTTCGACCTAGTCGGTTACCATACTGATGGCATCATCGTTTCGATGTCCTCGAAGTCCTCCACTTCCACTATAAGGCCCATGCCCCCAACCCCAGCCTATGCCCAATCGAATGGTTCTTGCGCTTGTTCAGCTGCAGGGGCTTCTGCAGCTGGCTTTGGTTCCTATTCCTCTGGTTCTTCCTCGGGGTCCTCATTTGCCGCAAGATCCTCCTCGGGATCACTATCCTCTGAGCTAAGCCACTCGTTTCCCTAGTGTTCTGAGTCTGGCGACATCTTAAAGAAGAAGAAGGGGAAAGAAACTTAGAATTTTTTTTAAGGTTTGTAAAATTATATGTAATACGTTATATAATTAACCGTTCTGCAGAACTTTATGCTACAAAACTCGTGGTATTCCCTTAAACCAAGACCTAAAGTTTTACTAAATTTGGGCTCTGATACCATTCTGTAATGCCCTGACTTTCGGACACGTTAGGGCATACATAGATATATAACAAAGGCTATGCTAACGTATTCATTCATACATAACTGTAGAGTACTATATTTATAAGCAAAAAAACTTCCCAAAGTTACCAACCTAAACAGTTACTTATTACATTCATCTATTAGAGTGTTTTTTAAAGAGAGACAGAAATTTAACTGAGATTGCAACACAACAATGACAAAACAAGAAATTCAATCTTTCTTCAAGCAGCTTCGAAATCTTGTTACTCCTGGCAATCTCCCTGGTCAGCAAAATCTTCTTGATTTTAAAATTATTCCTCTTCACTTACGGCATAACACCGTGAGCCGAAGCTCAAAAAAAAGTTCTAAAAAATTCTATTAATCTGACTCATCACATAATCTAGCTAAATTAACGACCAACGGTAAAATTTATCATGCAATCAAAAGTTTAAAAGGCACTTAACAGATTTAGCTAAAATCCATATAATGTGATAATAAATGTTATGTATGTGACCGACTAGACTCCCGACTACAAACCAATCAATGAAATTTCACGCCAGGAATTCAGAGAGTGGATTTATTGGACAAGTTGAACACTAAAGCCATCAACAGATCTTGTTGTGAAAGATAACCACTTTGTCCTGCTACATACCGCAATTGTTTTATACAATCACAACAACGTGGGGTCCAGTACCAACCTTGGGTCTTATCTGGCAGTTCCCACCTTAAGGAATTTTGATGCCTCTGCCAAGTTCAACCCAAAGTCTATGGATATTGAGAAAAACTAGAGACGTACCCATAGTGTCTATTAGGGCTTTACCCTCTAAAGTTACAAAATTTACATCGGGGACGTACCCAGGTTGTTTAACAGGAAATCATAATCCAAAAATCTTACAATTTTAGTCACCAGAGACGTCCTAGGCCAGGAAATAAAGGTATGACCTAATCCAAAGCGACATACCCACTGACAATGTTAAAGGCACAACCCACAATGCACAAGGTATGACTCATATGACAACCCAAAGTGCAATTTACTATAAACACGGGGTACTGTCATTTTATGCACATGGTACCATTAGTTCGATGCATAAGATACAACCACTAATATGCATAAAGTACAACTATCGTTAAGTGCGAAGTATAACCATCATAATGCCCAACCAATTAAAAGCATGTTTTAAGTCTAAGTGATTTTCCTTAAAATTCAACACTTTTAATAAGATTTGCAAAGCATGTTTGGGGTACTAAATCAATTTTAAACTTTTTAATTTTTGGATATGTTTTAGATTACAATGTCCCCTACAACTTTCATGAAAGATGCTTGATGTGAGTTTTAAAAAAATACTCAAGATTTTTTCCTTCTAAGAAAATGTGTCAGAACAACCTTCAAAACTCTTAAGTGGTGATTTTCATAATAGACAAATAGAGATCATAAACATTATTAGAGACATCAATTCAACTCTTTTATTTCTAAAATTTTTACAGCAACTTGATTTTGAAGTCTACTAAATATCTTATGAAAAACACCTTTCGATTTAATCACAAGAAACAATGGTTTTTGATTTCACAAAAAGAATAGACAGATTTGGTTTTAATTCCCTAAACGAGAATAGAAACTTGTAGATAGTGTTTGGTTAATCAAAACTCAACAAAACAAGCCAATTTTTGGAGAATAGTTAGAAAATTATGTTTTCTACAACTTTCGTGAAGGAGCCAAAACTTAGATCACATTTTAAAATGGAGTTTTTTCTCTGCAATGAGGACTGGTCTAAATTTTAACACGTTTTAGTTAAAAAAAAAAAATTCTCATGTTTTATAAGCCCAAATCAGTTCAAACCAATTTTGAATGAAATGTAACTTCAACATCTAACTCTGGATACAAAAATCAACCTTAGGCGATTTGTTTAAATTTATTTATGAGTTTTCAAACTTGGGTCCAATAAGCAGCGAAATTAAAACGAGAATAAGATTCAAGAATATCAAACTTTTATCCCTTCATGTATGGCTTAGTTCTAATTCTATTTTTGACATATAACATGTATAACTTATAAAATAACAACTCTAAAATAACAACTCTAAAATAACGACTCCAGCATGTATTTCTAACAAATGAAACAAAGATTTCATATCAAATAGTTGCTACACATTGTAACTTAGAAGAACAACTCACAACTAGCCCTATTTAGTTTTTAACCCATTTTTCTTGCCTCTTCGATATAATATCTTTTTTTTTATCTTTTAGGTTGGCTGAGATAGATTTAGATTTTTAAGTAGGAGAAGAGAATTTTAGAGAGTTTAACTTACTTTCAAAACAAATCCTAGACTTGGGTGATAAAACTTCTTCCTCATTGCGTCTTCTTCTTCTCCAAACTCTCAAGAACACCTAGAGCAAGATTTTTTGTGTGGCTCTCTCTCTCTCTCCCTCTTTTGCCAAAATTTAGAAGGGGGGTTGCTTTTTATAACCATTTCGGTTAATGGAAGATATTATGGAGTATGGGGGTTATGAAATGTGAGAGTTGTGGAGTGTGAGAGTTTTATGGTGGAAGAATATGCAAGGTTAGAATGAAGTTGGAATAATAGTGTGTAGGAGAAGTAATGATAAAGAAGAAATTCGGCTGGTGTGTTTTAATATTTAATGGCATATTTATACTATGTTGTTCAAGAAATGAGCCACTTAATGTATAAGTTGAGATGGGTTACTTTTCTTATGAAATTGAAATAATTTATTAGTTTTATGTTTGGTTAAAAGATTTTTTTCTTGTAATGTAAAATTATTATAACACTATTTAGTTATTTTTGCGATGACATAAGGATTAATTTAAGTACCTTTTTCATTGTTTGAGCTTAATTGTTATTTTATAAGACTTTGGGATTTCTTGACTTTATTATTTTGCGGTATATAAATAATTAGTGTTTTTGTTCCGAGATTCATTTGTAGGTTCTAACTTTTGGATTTTAATTCGCGATGTGTTTCTATACTTTTTTTTCTCGTTTATGCTAATCCTGATGTTTAGAAATTGGGTCCTTACATACTGTTACATTAATAATAGAGGAAGAGAATGATGATTTAAAAACACTAGGTGGAGTAAGAGGTATAGGTAGAACTACTAGTAAGCGAATAAATATAATCATTTATACTAATATAATTAGGATGATTAGAATCCATAGAAAAACAATATAATTTGAAAAATAAAGTAAAATATTATTTATTTTTTTAGTTGCAAATAAAGTTAAATTGTAAAATTTTTAAAATGAATATTTTTTTTATAGTAACACCTAAGAAACATTAAAAGCAAATATTATGAAAGAGCTAAGAAGAGAATAGAAATAAATCAAATAATGTAAAAAGTAAATTGCAACAAATTAAATCTAACTAAAGGAAGATTTGATTCTCGATTTTATAAGAACTTTGTTCTTCAATCTTGATCTCGATCTATTTAAACTTTGATACTGATCTTGATTATTCAATAATGATCTTTAATTCTGATGTATTGTAGTAAAATTTTAATTAAACAGCAGAGAACTTGAGAGCAATATAAGAATTGAGAAATAGTCAAGAGAGCTTGTCAGTTAGAGATTTGGAGTTAATGGAAATTGAAGCATAAATAGCCTATTTATAAGATAATTTTTGAGTTTTTTTTTTTTAAATTGATTGTTAGGGCCTCAGGTTGGGCCAAACTGCATGCCACCAATGGCCACTTAATTTCAACCGTTAGACCATTTTTGTGTAATCTCAACCATTCAAATTAAAAATGTAACCGTTGGAAGAGGACTTATGGGTCCGAGCCTCAAGGTAGTCCATCCAAAAGTAATTGTTGAAAGTTTTTTCGAGCCTGCAACCGAACCGAGTCAACTGACTAGGAATTGGGCAGGCATGCTAGTTTCTTGGGTCACTCATCCAAGATACGAACCGAGCTTCAGGCTCGAGTCGAAGGGCCGGGCTCGGGCCTACCTACGAATTCTAAGGGTTAGGCCTAAGCCTGATCGCTACAGTAATAGGTGCAGGCCGGTTCTAAGCAGCCCACGGGCCTCAGGCCTAGTTTACATGGTCCAATCAAACATATACCACTAACTTTATCAACTTGAGCCTTTGAATACTTATATGTCACATGAAAAATAAGTTTATACCATTTGGCTACCAATAAAAACTTAGAACCAATCAAATGAGTTCATATCCTGGGAAAATAAGGTATTAAGTTTTAATTATAGCTTTCGTATTTTGTCTTTAATGAACATTTATTTTTGTCAAACTTCTTATTTTTTAGCCTTTCTTTGATTCGAGAAAGTTAAATAAAGGGATCATATGTATAAGAAAATCTACCAAGGACAAAATATGATAAAAAAAAAAACCTAACTTAGCTTATTTTTATTTTTAGAGGAATTTATATTATTCAAAAACTGTTTAAAAAATATTATTCGAGTTATGGCAACATGCCTATGTTATATCAATGCTGATCAAATGATCATAAGATAGTATTCTTCAACTAGAATTTTGAGAATATTGATATTTGATGGGTAGAAATAGGTTGGAAAAGTTGGAATATGCGGAGCTTAGTAAGCATTGAGCATGGAATTATAAAAGCATGCGCTCATAGAGTACTAGTTGAGCGCTTGAGCGCCAGTACTTCAAAAGTTGGCGCTCGCAAGGTGGTCGTTGGGCGCTCGAGCGCTAATCAGTCCAGCTAGTTCAGAATAGAGCGCTAGTAAGGCGCTCGCAGGGCACTCAAGTGCCAGACCACCTTGAGATTTCCAGTGTTAGGCACTTGTTAGGTGTTCGTTGAGCGTTCAAGCGCCATCGCCGCAGAATATTTTTAACCTAGGGTTCTTTTATATAGTTATGTTATGTTTTGTCAGTAAAGTTGATTGAGAGACTTGTATAAAGCATGAAAATAGCCTAATATCTATGTATTGTATCTTTACTCTACATAGTAAAAACTCGCAGCACTCATAGACGTAGGCACATTTGTCGAATCACGTAAACTTTGTGTTTCTTGTGTGCGATTTTTTTTCATTCCTATCTTTTGTTCGTATTCGTGATTGTTTATCTCAATATTCTGTCAGGGGTTTGTTGATTAGAATCCCAACAAAAAATACTATTACTTAATCTATTAATGCCAAATTTTGAAATAAGTTAATAAATACTATTTCACAACCTTGGAATTAAGAAATTTTATTGAAAAAAAAAAAACAAGTATGGAAAATATTGATAGATACAATTTACGTCCTTGAAACTTTAAAGAAATTGATTTTGGTCTAATCAAGTACTGCGAAATGGTTGAGAAATTATATTGTCCAACCTTCCTTGTGAGTTTAAGGAAGGGAAAATGGTTACAAAAACTATTTTCCAATCTGAAAGTTTAAGAATTTCATTTAAATCAGAATAAAAAAGGTTCGAAAAATAGTTACAAAAACTACTTTCAACTCTCAAAGTTCAAGAATATCAATTAAATTAAAATCATCAAGGTTTGAAAAATAATTACAAAAACTACTTTCAAGGCTGAAAGCTCAAGAATTTCATTTAAATCAGAATGAGGGTATGTTTGATAATTTGGTGGACTCATAATATCATGTTTGATTTGTTATTTATTTATTTATTTATTTATTTTGAGATAGGATTGTCAATTCGATTAAATTACTAAACCACCCAAATGATTGGACTATGAAACCTTACAAAAGTATGCTCTCATAATCTTGTCCAATAGGATTGGAAGGAAATGACCATATTACCCAAGCTCAAGCACTACCAGCAAAACAACAATCTCCATCTTGACATTGATATGAAGTTAAATCAAGGAAAAGAAATCAAAAGAGTGAATTTAAAAAAATTAAAAAAATTAAATAAAAAATTAAAAATTAAAAATTAATAACATCAAAATTAAATTATTAGCTTATTTAACTTAGTCTTAAAAAAAAACCTATTAGCTTGTTTTAAAAAGTAAAAATATATTTATTAATTCTTTACTACCAGATTAATCTTGAAAATTAATAAATATATTCCTATTTCACATTATTCAATTTCACCTAAAATAAACATGAGTTTATGTAATCCATTATATTATCATAACTAAATTAAACACAAAAAAAACTAATCACACATTATTACTAATTCCACATTATTCATAATTTCACCACACTATTAATCCAACTCAATCTAAAAAAAAATTTAAAAAAAACTTTTTTTTTCTTTTTTTTAAGAAATTGATTTTTTGAAAATGTGTAAACAAAAATTCAAGGTTTGAAAAATGGTACCAAAGACTACTTCCAAAGTCGGAAAGTTCAAGAATTTGATTTCAATTAAAATCAAAGTCTAGAAAATGGCATAAAGTTTATTTTTCTTTTTTTTTTAAAGAATTTTAATATTTAGAATGTGTAAAAAAATATAAAAATAAATAAATAAAAACTATATCTTGGAATGCAGCAAGAAGATTATGTGAGACAGCTTGGAATTTGAGTGAGCCTAACGTTTGCCTCCGATTGAATTTCTTTAAATAGGTGGGCTTGTTTTGAAAAATTCGAAAATCTAGTTTTGGGCTTAGAATTGGGCTTGTGATTGGGTTTAGAATTGGGCTTGTGCTTGGGCTTAGGACTGGGCAAAATGTAGTGGGCTTATAAGCACTATAAATGACGAACACGTGCCACTCTTCTTCTTCTTCTTCTTCTTCTTTTTTTTTTTTTAAAAGGTGCGTTTGTGCCATTTGTACCTATTTTAAAAATAAATAAATTTATCAGTCATTTATTTGTAAGTAAATTCAATCTAATTATATAGTTACAAATATTGAATTAATTTCATATTTTGCATGAATAATAAATTCTATGAATTTTACATAATTAATAAACGAATCTAATTATTAAAGTTTGAAATAAAATTTTAATTGTACCTAATTTAAGAGTTTTAAAAACCTGTGCATGTTGAGTAGAAGTACAAGAACGAATGTTTTGTGTAGAGAAAAACAATTAACTATGCATGTATTGACAAAGATACATTTTTTAAAAAAATATTAGAAAAATAAATTAATATAAAATATATATTTTTTTAATTTAAGACAAATTAATCAAATGCGCATTAGAAAAGTAGTAAATTAATACTGAAATATATGTTTGATATGAAATATATATTTCTCGATTTAACCTAACTTAATTAGATATGCAAAATTTAAAGCAATTAGTCTTGCCATATATATATATATTAAACATTCCAAACTAAAATATTCCAAATTATGATCGAGCAAGAATTTATTTTTTGGTAACAAATCTTAGTATCCTTAATGCGAAAGTAGAAATGTTTCTTTGCCACGATCTTCTCATATTTTAGATCTGTTCGCGAATCATAATTTGGTGTAATTTATCTTGTTTTATTACGCTAGCAACTATCTTTGATCAAGAAATATCAATTTTGTAAAGTAGAGGTGGAGGCAATAGTTCTCTTGATGAAGGTTGCAACGCAGTAGCATATGAGCTTGTTTTTTTTTTATTTTTTTTATTTTATGTAATGTTAGGTTCTCATCTCGTAGAAGTTTGTGTTTCTCTTGCGTGGAGGTTTGATATCTTTCCTTTATGAAGGTTATTTCTTCTTCTTTTGTGAGGATTCTTTACTTATTTTCAGAGCTATTTTATTTTTGTCAATATACACTTTTGTTCGATTTATTAGCGGTCAAAAATATATTAAAGCCTAATAAACCTCTTTTTGATAAAAAAAAAAAGTTAGACAAATTAACCATACTCATTAAATGAAATAAGTTATATAACTTATTTGTTGTCAATTAGATTCGAATTTACTCTTAACATTTAAGGCAAATTAATGAATTATATTTAAATTGGTATATGTCCAATAATATTATTTTAGATTTTTCTTAACATAAAGTTAAGTATTTTTAGTTTAGACCAATTACATAATGACTTGTGTTATTGCTAAAGTTAAAAGATTTTATAAAATGAAAAAGTTAAATTATGTGTTTTGAACCGAAAGACATAACAATATTTAGTTATAATATAATATATAGATTATATAAAGGGAGAATCTCAATTGGTGTTCGGTAGATTTTTTAATTTACCATATTATCCCAAAATATTAAATTTATTATCATTTACATAAAATTTATTTTTTTAATTTAAAAGTAAATTTGGAAACTCAATTTTTTTGCAATAAATTATATATAAAGACCCGGTTTTAAATCATAGGATTAGAGAGGATAAATTGAAAAGGTCTTAAGTGACAATAAGGTAAAAACTCCAATACGATGCAAAAACTCTAAAGACCTAACGCCTAATAGATAAAACCCTAATGCAAGAACAAAATCTCTAACATCCGAAAAACTATTTAATTATCATAAAATAATAATTTAAAATTATAAAATCTCATGAAAAGGATAAAATTACTATTATGCCCCTAAGACATAAGAGAATTTTAAAATTTAAAATTTGACATATGTACAGTCTTAACTCAACCTTTTAAATCAAGTAAGAATTTAAAATAATACAAAATAATCAAAATAAGGAAAATGACTTTTTTTATCCTTGCATGGCCGGTTGGGAAGGGTGTGTTTGCCAAATATCACAATCTCACTTTTTAATACAAAGAATCTCCTAATGAAAAATTTGAAAATAAGATTTAAATAATTTTGTGAAGTCAAATCAATGAAATAAAATATTTTATATATATATATTAAAATATGAAGAAATAAGTTAGAAGAATAGAAATATTACATTAAACCAACTCAAGTAAAATCTAGTACACCAAAATTCAAATTTTACTCAAATGGACAAATCGTTGTAAAAAAATTTAATTTACCCAAACCTTCAAGACATAAATAATCAAATAAGCCAAATTAATAATACACTACAAAAATAATAAACTAATCATAAACTTACTAAAATAATATATTTTTTATAGGAAAGAAGATTAAAAATATACATCAAGTTAATTTTTAAAGTTATTTTTTAAACAATATAGTACCAAAACATCATCAAAACACCAAAGTAAATACAATCTGAAATTTTGTGGCCCAAGAACAGCCCCTAGCCGAAATTCCCTCAATTTTCTTACACAATATTCCTTAAAAAAACCACACTTCCTATGTCACCAATCAAAATTAAGAAAATTTAAAAAATGACTTACACATTAATTATGAAATCCATTACCAAAATTTTTATAAATAAAATTCCATTTCACCATTTTCAGCATAGAGAGAGAGAGAGAGAGAGAGAGAGAGAGAGAGATAGCTTCAAATTTAAAATTTCTTGGAGCAAAGTGTGGAAGAAGGAAGAAGAATGAGCAAGGAGGTTAGGAGATGTTGGAGAGTATAAAAGCTAAGTCATACCAACCTTCCACCATTAACCCAATTTTTCAAAGGTAAAAAAGACTTCAAAATTCTCTGTTCCTACTCATCACAACCTCCTCTCAACTCGTTCTCAAATACAAAATCAAAGTGTAATAGTTAGGTTTAAGGGACTATTTTGAGTATTTATTGTGTTTATGTGATTGCATGTTGATTTTTATAGGAATCATAGTATGTTTGGGTTATGAAGTTTTGGTTTTTTAGTATACACACTATGCATGCAAAGAAAATAGGTTCAAACTTAGCACGCATCATACTAGGAGATTGAATCATAATTAGGTTTGAGTTTTTAAAATTTTAATTTGTTGGACTAATCTTTGAAAAAATCATAACTAATTATCAAGCAAATCATCTAAGGCTATATTTTATGTCCAGACTTAAATTTTTGTATTATCTTTCATTTAAAATTGGTTTAAACTTGTTTAAGTGCATAAAACTCGAAATATGATTTTTCTACCAAACGTGTCATTTTCAAACTAGCCTCTGTTGCAGAGGTAAAATATCATATTTTATAAAGAGAACTAAGCATTGGTTTTTTCATAAAAATTGTAGTTAACATGTTAATCTATCTACTCACAAAGAATAAGCCTCTTTAGTTAAGATTAGGTTGGTCAAAACTAGGGGTGCACAAGTGACTCGAAAAATTCAAAAATCGAACCAATTCATTCTCTATGGATTGGGTTGGATTAGGTTTTACAAGTATTTGGTTTGGTTCTGAATATCAAAAAAGTCAAACCGATAATATTGGTTTGTTCTGGGTTAGTTCAGGACTAACCCGAACCAACCAAAAAATCGAACCGTATATATATATATATATATATATATATATATAAATCTATATCAATGTTAAATGTAATAAATTCAATAAAACATACCATTAATAATATTGGAACCAGATTTTTTGAGAAAAAGTTGGGAGAAGTTGATCATTTCTTAGAAAAAGTTATATTTCTTAGGACCAGTGGAACCAAATAATAGCATTTGTTTCTGTTTTGGAGCCAATTATTTATTTCTATTTTATACTTGTGCATATAAGACTTGACTATTGGATTGGTGATTGAAAAATACCAGCATGGATATAAAAGGATCACCAACCAATATATTCATTGTTTTTATTTTTTCAAAAAAAGTTAAGTTATGCAGATCAAATTTTAAAATTAATAGAACCGTGGGTCCAAACCGAACCAATCCGATTATTATTAGTTTGGTTTAGTTTGGTTCGACTAAATGATTAGTTTGGTTCTGAATTGAAAAAGTTAGGACCGATTAATATTGGGTCGGTTCTAAATTTAACAAAAAATCGAACCAAATCGACCAATGTGCACCATTAGTAGAAACCCCTATGTAACTTGCTGTTCATATTCAGTGACTTAAATTGCTTGCTGTCAAACTTTTTGTGTAGTCCCAAATCCCCTATTTTTGGTGATATATTCCAAAAGTGTTCTTCATGAAAAATGTTAGGAACATTTTGAACTAAATTCTATCCAAAAATCAGGTCCATTAGCCTCTGTTTGGCCCCTCAAAAGATTTTTGAACTCTCTACTGTTTCTGCTGAAAGTTCACCTCTGCTAAGTTTTAAAATGCTGATTAAACACATTTTCTTAAATGAGTTATTTCTCAAATATTTTCTTAAGAATCATCTTAAGCACTCTTCATAAGAAATGTAGGAAACATCTTAACCTAAAATATATCCAAAATTCAGCTCAAAAGAATCTATTTTAATGACCCAAACTCGTGACCTTTAGGGAGTTTTTTTTTAGTAAATTACAAGGTGTTGCTAAAGCGTTTTCTTTTGCGAAGGCCAAATCACCTAAGAACCTTAGGATTTAACCTAAGTGCTCTTCATAAAATTTGTAAAAAATATTTTAATCTAATTTGTGACCAAAAGTCAGAAACCAAATAGAAGTTTAGATGCCCCAAATAATTACTGTAAGTTAAAATTAAATGGTTGAAAACCTAGTAGTATGGTGTTTAGTGAATTGTGAGCTTGATCCTTGTGTTCGGAATTGTTTACCTGATTAATTTGATTTAAATTATAAAAATCGTGACTTGATACCATTGTATGATGAAAAAAAATGACCTTGCCATTTGATTAACACCATGCTTTGAAAAGTTATACCTCATGCTTTAAATAATTGCACATCATACTTTGAATAGCTGTATTTCATGCTATGCTTAGTTATACTCCATGTTATATTTAATTGTACATCTTGTCATATTTAGTATATCTCATGAATGTGCTTAGTTGTACTTCGAATTATGAGTTGTTGTATCATGAGTATTGTCATATTGCATTTGAAGCATCTTGGGGACTATTCTTGTACTGTCGATACATTGTCTCGTCTTGTTTGTTGGGGGTGTCTTTAGAGTCTATCATCCATTGATTCTCGATCTAGAGTGTCCCTGGTGTACCGATTTTATAAAATATTTTGGGATAAAATCCCCGTGAACATCCTGGATACGTCACCGGTGTTTGAATATTGTTTATAATGGAAACCTCATATGGGCACCATGGGCTCGTCTCTAATTTTCTGATACTTGTACTTTAGACTTTGGTTTGAAAGTAAGCAAAACATCACGACTCTTAAGGTGGCATATCTGGTACAACTAGAATTGCAACGGTCTCGTTCGCGTTCGGTAACACAGCCGTATTGCATAGGTCCCCGACCTATGCTGTTGTGATTGAATAAAACAACAGGGGCATGAAGCCCGGCGACGTAGTTATCCTTCACAATGAGGCTCGATTGATGGTCTTAGTGATCAATTTATCCAATGAAATCTACTCTCGAATTCCCGGCGTGGAGTTCTTGGTTGGTTAGTTTGTAGAGTATGGTCGGGTTGGACATCTGCATAACATTCTATTATTGCATTTCATGCATACTTGGCCTTTTTCATGTTTACTTGCTTACAATGCTTCTGTCAATGCACTTTTAATTTTTTTGTTTATTTGATACATAATTGCAATAAGTATTGTATAGAATGTGTTTGGTGAATTTGTGCTTTGAGTTAGTCTAGTAGAAATTGAAGATTTTTCTTCTGGGTTCCAACTCATAGCGTTAATGCCACAGGTGGAAAGAAAGAATTTTATCACCAAGAGGACCTCGTGGAATACGCCGAGTAACTGCAAGCGAAAGATTTTGGAACCACCTAACGAAGATCAATTTTTTTTTATTTTTTGATGTAAATTCCAGCAAGTTTCTTTAGACTTCGTAATGGATAATTGTATTACCTAGATATTTTGTAGATATCGTTGAGAGAACTTCATGTTTATGTATGAATTATTTTATTTAAGTATTAATGATTGCGTTAATATAA
>JAULJZ010180061.1:0-16199 GCA_032270985.1 Heliamphora pulchella
TCATATTTGATATTATTTGATAGATATCGGCAAGATAATGTTACAAATATAATTTTTATAAAAAATAAATATGTATAATAAAAATTATAATTTATAATTTATAATTTATATATATATATATATATATATATATATTAGGTTAATAAGCTAAAAAGTAAAAAAGCTAAAAGAGAATGAGTAAAAAGGAAAAAAAACTAAAATTGACAACTGACATTAAAATCTTATTTGGACTTGACGTCAAAAGGTTTTATGCCCGGCTTAAGGCACTTCTAAAATGTAACAAACCATATTTTTTACTAGTTTAAGAAGATTAAATTAAAAAGTCTAACATAAAACGAAATTACCAAACAAAGCATCTATGTCCTCTTTATCTATATGTATTAAATATGTCTTAAAAAGCGTAACTTTAAAAAAGTCTCACTTTTTTTTATAAAAATAAAATTAGAGTGTTTGGGATAAATTTTTTAAGATATTTTTCTTATCCAAATGTCAAGTATATTCTTATTTTTTACTTTTAAACTACAATATTTAGAATATTAACACAAATTTTTTAAATTATTAAGAGTAAGATGACTTTTTAATTGAGAATATTAAATTTATTTTACTCAAAAAAATTTAATATATTTTGAATGTCTATTGTATTTTCTTATTTAAAAATGAAAAAAAATTAGTTAACTCTTTAAAGAAATTAAATGGTATAATTTAAAAAAATTAGTCAGACTTAAAAAAAAAATCAAACGGTTAGTTGACTTTTTAAATAGTCCAAATAAGGTTTTAATATTCTCATGTATTTTAATATTTTTCCGTATTAAAATAAAAAATATAGTATTTTTTTAATTGAAAAATAATGTAATAATCAATATTTAATTTCCCCAACGGCCTACCCAACACCCACGAATACATGCACGCGTTTTCCGTTATATAACGGCAGACGATGACGGCGTCACATCCCTCTCTGTATATATAATACCCAACCTCAAGATGTTCCCTTCTCTTGTCTCTATTCTTCATCAGCGTAAAACCTGGAACTAAAATTTGGAAACCTTTCTGATTTTAGCTCTCTCTCGCTCCCAATCAAATCGCGAAACTCCGGAGTCTCGCCGGCATTTTCCACCGGCGGAGATTCGTTTTTGGCAGCACGCCCTAACGAATCTTCTCTCCCCGAAGATGTATTCTCTCTCTAATTTTATCGGAGGTTTTGATATCGTAGCTTGATTCTCTGAAGCTTAATTAATGGGATCTTCGAGAGATTTGGCTGCTTTTCGGAAAGTTCCAGATGGATTTTCTAGTTAGATTGAAGCTAAAAACGGACTGAAATCGGCAACCTTACTGATGTTACGGTCGCCATTGAAGAACTATACTGGTTCTTAACTTGTTCTGAAGGGAGTCCATTACTGGACACAGAGAGCTTGCTTTCAAGGTAAAGTAATGCAGGAACACATTCTCTCCAATGTAACGATTCCTGTTCTTTTTTTCCTATCTTTTTTTTGTGTGTGGTTTTGCTCTATTTCAACGATTTTGATTTGAAAATCACTGCGATTCTCGGAAGTTCCGAGTCTATTTTTGATTTGTGTCTAGCTCGCTCATTCGAATCTTAACGAATCTCGTAATCGGTTTTGCTTTCTCTGGATCGGATTTTGTTAATCAACACTGTTCTTCACCTTCTGATTCCATAAATGTATATAAAGATATATACATATTATATTTGTCATTTCCGTTTTTTGAGAGTATAATTTTGAAGAAGAGGAACAAAAGTGTTTTGAGGAGAGAGAGTTCTGAAGAGTTCTCTTGGAGTGCATTCTAGAGAGAGAGAGAGGAGAGAGAGAGAGATGAGTATGTATTTAATTGGGTTATTGAGTCGAGTCGTTTTCGGATGACCATTCACTGAATCGTGATTTCTCTTTCTTTTGTCTCTTTGTCGATTCGGCAAACGCTTTCGACGCTCGACAATCCACACATCCGCGCGCACATATTGATTCCGAAAGAAAGCGATGGATCATTGGCCATTGGTTTCCATTTCGATCATTACACAGCGAGCGCGGAAAAGGAGATTCTCATTCTACTCTGCTTCTCAGTTTTCTCTCGCTCCATCTCTATCTCTTACATGAGTAGTCACTTTTGGATTTCTTGAACAACGCAGTATGATTTGATGTGAACAAAAGAGAAAGCAATAGATTATTATATTATATACTATTTTTCGTCAGAAACTTCGGCTTACACTAATTCCTCCCCCATTCTTTATTCTCCTTTATTCGTTCTCTCTGCACATTAAAAACCACGCACACACAACAGTCGTTTGCGACCACTTGCAATTTTTCCCGTTTTCAATTATTAACTCCGTTATCTCTGTCATTTTAGTCTCCACTGATCCCGAGCTCGATCGCTTTCCCTTTCCTTTTCCTTTCGGTACTCTCAAAATCCGTTTGGCTTCCCGGAAAATAAATGAACCGGGATTGGACTTGTCCTCCGGCTCTTCGTTCTGTTTCTCAACAACCAAACAGAACTCACTGATTTTTTTTTTGAAAAATTCTTAAATACACGTATTTTAATCAAAAGTTCCAGATTTGTATTTTTACTTGTACGAATAGGTGTTATTTTTTTTTTAAACTAGCATACTAAAATTGATAAGAATCAATAATATGCTATTGATTTTATTTTTTAAATATGTGCACGTAGTAACGGTGAGTCGGTTGTGAAGTTTGTAGGGTTTAGTTTTTAAATATATTTTTATAATTTGATTTGTTAATTATATAAAAATTAATAAAATTATTATTTATGTAAAAAGTAAGATTCATGTGATATTTGTAGGTATGGGATACAATTTTTTCATTACAGTGAAGCCAAAGTACGTCCCACTAAGATATTATATATCAAATTAAATTTATTTTTTACACGAATAACAAATTTGTCGAACTTTATATAAAGAATGAATTCGATCATAAAAATATATTTGGTATGACCCGTCCAACTGTAGGAACGGACGCAAAATTTTAATTTAGGTGGAACGAATTGTTCTTATAAATTTTTAGGAGAGTATATATTAAATTTTTAAAAAATCTTAAAGGGACGAACCTATATAATCATGAAATATTTTAAAATAATACTACTATAATAGTGAATTTTTCAAAATCTTGAAAAAGCGGCCGCCTCCATCCGCTCCCCTTAAGTCCATCTATGCATCCATGGACCGAGATTGTATGCCATGGAGAGTGTTCTAAAATTCAATATTCCTTCAATTTTGTTTTATTTCCAAAAATGCCTTTCAAATCTTTGGTCTGGATAATTACTTATTTGTTTATTTTGTGTAGTTTATTTTTATTTTTAATAATTTTTTTATTATTTAGTCAAACTATTATATTTTTCGACTCCTCTCGTCGAAAAGAGCTCAGAAAATAAATTTTTTTAATCAAAATATAAAAATAATTCAGAAAAGACAAAAATAAGTTAAAATAAACTAATAAACCAAATTTAATGTTATTTGTTTTCGTATTTAGTGAATTTTTTTATTTTTTATCGAACTTTTTAACATTTTTAGTTCATATCAACTATTTGAAAAAGTAAAAAAGATTTTAGTCAAAAAATTTAAAAAAAAATCAAAGAAGATAAAAAATAAGCAACATTTGTGCAATTTTGCCCAAACAGGGCCTTTTTCTTCCTTCAAGGGTTCTTTTGGGGAATTCAAGTCATCCTATTCAAGAGGAGGAAAACGTTGTACGAAAGTTGAAATTTGTAAGCCATTGCTTTAGTGAAAGCATTTAATAGCGTCTTCAATACATTTTCGTGTGTTAAATTATTTTATATTTTTTAAAATGGTGTTTTTATTTTAATTTTTTCTTTGTGTACAGGTAAAATAAAAAAAGAAGCAGACAAATAAAAAGGGAAAATGCTGACGTGTATTACATGTTCGAAACAAAAGAGAGAGGGGGAGGAGGAGGGGGAGCAGGACGGAGGGGCGGGGGCGCGTGGAACGCCTAGTACAAAAGACGCTGTCAAAGGCCTGACGGCGCAGGTTCTAATCCTATACCCTCACCTCTCTTACTTTTTTTTTTTGTCATTTTTCTTAAAAAAATTCCTCCTACTTTTTTTGCTTGCAATTGCAATGTTCTATCACACTTGTCTTCTTCTAATTGCACATCTAAGTTTTTCGAATGCTATAAGGCCTTGTTTGGTTGAGTTATTGTGGGGGTAGATTGAACTATTTTATAATTGTTATTGCTCTAATGTACTATCGTTCACTTGGGTGGAGTTAATAAGCTAATGAAAAAAATAAAATTTTTAATATTAAAATAATTTTGGAAGCAAAACTTATTATTTTTATATATATCAATACTTTATATAAATATTTATACATTATATATTTATTATTTACTCGCCCAACAGGGTTAATATTTTCTTTTTATAATAGTTTTGGAGATCGATGGTGAATTTTTTAGTCCTCAAACTATGACCTAGCAGGATAAATGGGTAAAAAACAAAATTATTCTTAAGATTCGATTATCAACTAGTTTAAAAGCTAGTTTGTTAGTGTTTTTGCGTTTTTCATTCAAAAACTAAAATTGAATTGAATTACTTTTTTTTGAAATTAATTGTTTGCGTAAAAAATTAATCTTTTTTTATTTTGTTCAAAGTGGACAATTTTGCCCTTCTATATATTTGATATTAATATTAATAATTATATGTAGTTGATAGTGATAGTAAATAAATTATAAGGGGCATTTTTGAATTTTGAAAGTGACGGTAGTTTTAATAGAATATTGAGAGAATTTATATTTTGATTTTATTTTTGATTTTTTGATTTTTTTATTTTTTTATCAAACGAACAATTTTAATTTTTTTATGTTTTTAATCAAAAAAAATCAAAACTCAAGATTGTCAACGAACCTCAGTAAAAAAAACAAAATTACTCCCATTTAAAGATATTGATATACATTGCAAAAGACGCTGACAAAGGCCCGACAGTTTGATCCGATTTTCAAAACAAAAAAAATTGCCAAAAATAATCTCTCATTTGAGCAAAATCAAATATATTTTTTCCTATAAACTTGAAATGGTTTTTGGAAAAAAACATTTTCAAAAAAGTCAAAAAATATATTTTAAAAAAATAAACTACACAGATCAGAATACATAAATTCTAAAAATACACATGTCCTATTATTATTGAATCTTTAATTACTACAGGAATATAATTTGATTATCTCAAATTAAGGTTTCAAATATACATACATGTATAAAAAAATTAACTAAAAATATTAATGTTTAGATTCTAAATATGACATTATACATTTGCCATCATACTACTAATTTCTCATATATTATAATTATTTCAAAATATTTAAATTTAAAAATCTTCCTCTTGATACTACGTTTTTTTATATACCATATATTGTATAACATCATGATTAGGTTATCGACTGGTACAATAATTTTTATAACAAAATTGATTAAATGCACCAATTTATATAAGAGCAATATAGGCAAAAATTTATATACAACAATTTTGTAAGACTCAATAAAAACTAATTTTTCATATTTTTTATGTTTTAATAAAAAGAGTTTTAAAATGACATTTTATTATTTTTATAATTAAAATCACGCATAATACGGGTTTTTGTTAGTATAAATTATACTAAAACTATTAATAACTCATCATCACATTAATATACAAAAAGATTTGTGAAAAAGAGTATTCAAGTACATAAGAAGGGATTGATAATGAGATGCAATTATGTAGTTTATAAAATTTAAACCAGTTGTAATAAAAATTGTTAAGTCATATTGCGTGTAAAAAAAAGAGAGAGAGAGAGAGAGAGAAAATGTCTCATATTTAGTTATTTGAATCACAACAATAAGAAAAAATATCATAAACAAGATTGATAATCAAATGTATTTTTTATTCAAAGAAAGTGCAAAAAGGTGAATATAGTTGCAAATCAAGACATATAAATTTAAGATTGTTCACTAAGTTTATTACCAATATTTTTAAAATTATGAGGTATAATAGTATTTAAAATATTATCATATTGTTTAAAAATACAATTTATAAGTATATTTTTAGAAATGTTAACATTCAACTTACTATTTATAATGCTAATAAAATATAATGGATTAAGGAATTGAATAATGTTATCCTATTAATCACATAATCATTTATTAATTAAAGACTAATGACTAACTTGCATGTGAATTTTTGTATTTTGTAAATTCAGAATTTTAAAAAATTTAGATTGAGTGTCAAGCTCAAAGAGCTAAAAAAATATTTGCAATAATATATAGTATAGATGATTTTATTTTGTATTTTTTTTTTTGATAATTCAGAGTGTTCGGGTCAGCGCCTACTTGCATCTTGACTAATTCCTAGGGTTTTGTATTTTGTAAATTCAAAATTTTAAAAAATTTAGATTAAGAGTTTTAAGCTCAAAGAAATAAGAAATGTTTGCAATAATATATAGTATAGATGATATTGTTTTGTATTTTTTTTATTTTTGATAATTCAAAGTGTTTGGGTCAACGCTTACGTGCACCTCAACTAATCTCTAATCTCTAATCTCTGGGGAACTAATCCCAGAGGGCCCACTTGCGGTAATTTCAATTAAAATTGAGATAAAATCTTGTATGGATTAGTCCCAAAGAATTGATAGCACCTAAGAGGTTTTGAACTTGTGACTCAAGAGAAAGCAAATCCTAAGTCCCAACTCTCAACCACCATACCAATCTCTTGGAGTTTGTATTGTTAAAATTATTAATTCATAAATTCCAACTGAAAAGATATGATTGTGATTTTAAATCATAATAAATCACAATTTCAGTTCTCTTATTCCTCATAAAGAAAAATATAATAAATTATAAATATTTATTACAGTTGTAAACTTATAACTTCAAATAGCAAAATTTATATTTATTAATTTAGAATAAAAAAATATAAAAAAATTTTAATGTGGTCAAATTACAATTGTATGTGTTCGTGCTTTTCATGTCGATAGATTGAAAAAGTAAAATTTTTAATTAAATTATTAAAAAAAATCTTAAAAAATAAAAATAAACTAAAATAAGCTAATAAACAAGAATTTATGTTTCTTATTTTTATTTTTAATAAAAAAATTTTCATTTTGATGATTTAGAAAAAGTAAAAAGAAATGACCAAAAAAGAAAAATATATATAAAATTATAAAAATAAGCAAAAAAGCAAACAAACTAACTCAAACGGGGAATTGAAACAAAACGTAAGCGACGACACAATATATGATTAGGAATTATACTGTCAAGACATGTGATCGTAAATTGTGTTATTTTTTATTTTTGTTTTTTAAGATTTTTTATATTATAATAATAAAATATTTTTCTAAATTGTATCGTTAGAGAAATCGGTAAATTAAAATTTTTAATCAAAAAATAAAAAAAACTCAATGAAGACAAAATAAACAATATAAAATATACATTATTGGTTTATTTAGCTTATTTTTGTTTTTTATTAATATTTTTTTATATTACAATTAAAAAATTTATATTTTCGATTCGTCTCAAAAAGAAAAGTTTAAAAAAATATAATAATTTAATTAAATAAAAAATAATTAAAAATAAAAATAAATAAATAATTACCACAAACTGGGCCATTGTCTTATAATTAGAACCCCACTGAATCGTAAATGCAAGGTATAAGTGGTAGGTGCATTAAACGTCAATAGCTTACCTTGAAAACGGAACCGGCTTGTAAGTGAGTTTTTTGTTACAGCAATCATGGGTGTCAAATGTCAATGGAGTTGTCTGTTTGAATTTAAATAAGTGTATTTATAGTATGTTGTTTCTAGTTTTTATTTTTAAATTAATAAATATAAATTTTATTATTTAAAATTATAAATTTATAACTTTAACCTACGAATGAGGCATGTCGTGTTGGATACGACACTCCGTAAATACTCTTTGAATACTTTTAAATTCGTTTTTGATACTTTTTTAACGTATTTTTATAAAAAAAAAACTAAATTTATAATATCATACACTTTTTCAAGCACTTCCAAACACATTTTATATGATGAATTTCTTCGTAATAATAATATTTTGCATTCTTTAAAATATTTACAAGATCAAATATTTGGCATTTTAAATTTATTAGAAATATATGGTATATTTTCAATTAGCACTAATAAATTATTTACATATTTAATATATAATAAATATATAAAAATATAACACTCTAACATGTCTCAATATGTCATGTCTTGTATTTTTTTAAAAATTAATGTGTTAGACTTTTTCGTATCATGTCCATATTATATCGTTTATTTGTGTTCATGCTATTTAGATTTAGATTTTAACAAACATATCTAACTATTATTTAACTTAGAAGTAAGGTCTCGTTTGGAAACTTGGCTCTAAGCTAAGTGTTTTGCTTAAAGTCGCTTTAAACTAAATAAATAAAAAGTTTGTTTTGTGAACTGTAAGGATGACTTTAAGACAAAATGCTTGGCTTAAAATGACTTTAAGTCAAAAAAAATTTAAGTCAGAAAAAAGTTGCTATAATTTTTTGAGTTTTATTTTTATATAATTTTATATTTAATATTGATATTGTTTGATAAATTTTGACAATCATATTTTAAAAATATAATTTTTATAAAAAAATAGATGTGTATAATAAAAGTTATAATATTTTTAAAAAATATATAAAAGTATTTTATGTAAAAAAACAAACAGACTAAAAACCTTTGAATTTTCAAACGAGCCTTTTTAATTTTTTAACTTTAAATCAAAAATAAAAGCCAAACTTTAAGTTATTTGCCAAACTAAACCCAAGTGTTGAAGTTAAAAGGTAACCTAGGAGTTTAGAATTTGTGTTCCTTTGGCCACGCGCAGTCGGGGGACCAACATGTCCGAGTCACAGGTTGTAAAGCTCCCCAAGGTTGGCAGTCACGCAAACCACGATACTGACTTAACTGTGAGATGGTTCGCGTTTAGATATTTGGCTCTGTTTGGAATAATTTCATATTTGCTTAATTTTATTTATTTTTATTTTTAGTGAGTTAATATTATTATTTAGTCAAATTATTATATTTTTTTTACTTCTATTGAGATGAGCAAAAAAATAAATTTTTTTATCAAAATATAAAAAATTTCAGAAAAGATAAAAATAAGTCAAAACAAGTCAATAAGTCAAATTTTATATTGCTTATTTTCGTCTTTAGTGAATTTTTTTTTATCTTTTGATCAAAATTTTTTATTTTTTAGATTTATCTCATCGAAACGATTTTAAAAAGTAAAAAAATTTAATCAAAAAATTAAAAAAATTCAAAAAAACCAAAATTCTCAGCATTTACCAAATTTCTTCAAGTTGATGTTGAAGGCTTATTTTATAAAATAATTGCTACATTCTAATATTCGTATTATTAGTATTTAGCATTTATTCGGTTTATGGCATACTAAGTGTATTTTAATTATTAATACATAGAGTATAATAGATTGAATTATTATGACCCGTTTAGCTACTTTAACTTTTTTAGCTAAAAAATGTAAAAAGGCCAATATAACTAGGTTGACAAAAAAATAAAAAAATTTAAAAGCTAAAAAATCAAATTAAAACACTAATTTTTAAAATATTTTATTCAAACTCCCACTACTTTTAAAATACAATAATACCCATCATTCATAACTTATTTATTACTATTATTAAGTACATATAATTGTTAATATCAAATATATAGAAATAAAAATTGTCTAATTTGAACAAAAAAAATAATTTTTTACCCAAAAACTAACTTTAAAAAAACTAGTTTAAAAGTTAAGTTACCAAACAACCTACTTTGAACTCAATTTAATTTTTCGGTTAAAAACATAAAAATAGCAAAAAAGTTAATTTTTAAGCTAGTTATGAATCAGGGTCTTAGTGTAGTGTATTTTATACCGAAAGATGATTGGTTGAAAATATAATAACCTAAAGATAAATAGTATATTATTTGATTTGATATAATTTTAATGAAATTTAGTTTTTTAACGTGCAAAAAAACACTTTGTAGGAAAAGTTTAATCCCTCAACAAAGCATGCTCTTAAATTATTATGGATTGAATTATTATTGTAGTATTTTTTATACCTAATGGTATAATTAACTTAAGAATAAATAGTGTGTTATTTAGTTTGATATGATTTTAGTAAAATTATTATGAAATTACAAATAAGTGGATAGTAATAATCCCAGGACTATTAAACCTACTAGGTAAGTGAGATAATAATAGCTCAAATACGAGGGACTTATGATAGTTAAAAGAACTAAAAAGATAGCAATTATTCCATGCTTTCTCTAGCATTTCTCCAAACAAATTTGGACCATATATTTATGTGGGTTCCACCACTTTTGATGTGGAATCCACGCAAATATTTAGTCTAAATTTCTTTGGGGCAATTCAAGTTGGGGTAGGAAATAATTTTTCTAAAATAATAATTCAATTTCCTTCTCAATTTAACAAACCAAATAGGAAAATATAGCCTAATTTCATCCCTTTAATCTTTAAACAATCAGCGCCCAACATCAAATATTTGTAATCATGTAATTCGATTACATTTGTTTAGTTTTTTATTTTTAAAATTATACTGATTATTACATTTATTTTTAGGCAAATATAATCTAATCACAAAATTATTGATATCCAATTGAATAAATACTTCTCATATAAAAATATATTAAAGAAAAGAACACAACAGCGTGCTCTCAGACTGCGACCCATACCTTAGTTTCATTGTTTTTCGTTTTCTAGTTAATTTTCTTTTCTTGTTTGTTTTAGTGATAATAACCTCCATTGCGTCTTTTTGGTCATGATTGAGCTTCTTGACTTTTAAGCTAAAAAAAACATGTTTTGTTTGGCAAAAAAGTAAAAAAAAAGGCATAATATCAAATCAAAATTTTAATTACTAGAGCACCCTATTCAAAACTATAGCCTATTTAAAAAGATTGATACTTCTATTTGATAACTTATTTATTATCAATATCAACTATCATATAATCGTTATAATTAACTATATATGATGACAATACTGTTCAACGTGTACAAGCTGCAAAAAATAAAATAAAAAAGAATTTTTTTACCCAATCAACTAATTCTAACAAAGCTAATTTATAAAGTAATTTACCAAACAATCAACTTATAATGCAAACAAGTGTTTTGGCTAAAATAGCAACAAAAAAAAAATTTAAAACTAGTTAGCAATAAATCCTTAGCTTATTTCTTAATTCCAATTCTAATTGATTAATGTGTTGTCACCGTGAAATGATAGATATCCCATGATTTTGCATTGGCAGGTTAATACTTAAAAGGCCTTGATGCAAAACTAACTAAATTTTGGATTTTTAACTAATACAGGAGTATTCATGTAGTTTAGAGAATTATGATCTTCTTTTTGAAGTTTCTAATCTCACTATAAATTTATCAGTTTAGTTAGTTAACGATTAGTTCAGTTGGGATTGATGTCAATAATTAAAAATACTAAAATATTAATTTTATTCTTCCGTCTAATTTCTCTATGTACAATATAAAAACATTAACAATAAGTAATTCTTGTATGCAATAACTTAGAGAGAAAATTGTAATTTTCTAAATTACAAAAGTACTTGTTTTTTAGTTCCAAGCTTGAGGAAATTAGTGTATTTTACCCCAGATTTTAGGGACATGAATAGGTGGGTTTAACTCATCCTTATTGTTATTGTTTTAAGTTGGTATGGAATATTAATGATAGTTCACATTCCAGTTTTTGATAATAATAAAAAAAAAAGCCATCATTAATAAGAGCCAACAGAATTTTAGTTTCCCTAGCTCCTGAAATTTTATGGTATACATGCTTCTCTCTATTGGGTTCTAATATAAGAGAAAGCCTTCGTTGCAGTCCTCAAATTATGTCGGGACATTTAAGTTTTACTTTAGTCTCACTTTAATGATTTAAATATTTATTTTATTATTTTTTATATGTAAGTCATTTATGAAAAATAAATTAATTAGATATTATTAAGTACATAAATAAATTATATTTATTTTAAAAAATGAGAGGTATTATTCACACTTCATTTCTTTGTCTCTTTAATTTTGGGGGGGTAATATAAAGCATTGGATGTAATTGGTAAAGTTGTTTTTGTTTGTTCACCAATATATAGTAAGATCCTCGGTAAGATTGTATATCACCGTAAAAGTAAAAAAGACACGACTTGTCCCTTGGTAGGAAAAGCTTTAACTGGACTTGCTGACGCCTGAAAGTCTCTCCTAGAAGGTGGTGAGGACAATAGGTGGCACTGAATAATAATAATAATATTAATTAATTAATATTCGTCGAACAGAAATCATGCTCAGTACACCAAATTAAACTCTTTTACAGCTTGATTGGATTATGTGATTTTGAAAGAAAAGAAAAAGAAATTATTTATTTTTTTCCCAATAACTAAAAAAAAAAGAAATGAAAAGACAAGAAAGTATGTCAGAATCTCTTCAAAAGTGAAGAGATTTAGAGGGTAAAAAACCTTTTTGAATGCTTATATTTTATAATTTCAAAGTTAACTCTTGAAAATAAATATATTAGCTACTATTTATTTAACATAAAGTTAATTTTATATATAAAATATTGATCAAATGGAAAGGAGAGAAATAATATTTTAAACAAGAGGGTGAGATATCGCAGTGTTTTCTCTTTTTACTTCCAACTTAAGTAATTTTTTCGTTGTTTTTTTTTCCTCTCCCAAACGGACCAGTGGAAGGGTTGACTGAAGTCAACACAATTTTTTCAAGCAAAAATGGATTTGGCAACAGTCGTTTTGTCTATGCTGCGGACAAATTATTAAATACTCTTGAAGTACCATGTAGACAATATTATGTGATATTTTTGATAAATAAATAATAAAATTTACATAATGTGGGTCATTATTTGTCTTCTAATTGCCCAATAAAAATGAGTCATCATATTCTTATCGTAAAATTTGTCATCACCATGTTGGGTGGTAGTACCACGTGAACTTGCCACATAGTATTTCAGGAGCACTGAATAATTATTCGTGCGGGCAAATTATTAAATATCTCTGGAATACAATGTAGACAATGTTACATGGTACTATCGACAAATAAATGATCACAACCTATACAATGTGAGTCATCATTTACCTCTTAACTACCTAACAAAGATGAGTCATCATGTACTTATCGTAAAATTTATCGTCACCATATTGAGTAGGAATAGCACGTAGACTATATTGATACACTTTTAAGGGTAGACTAACTATTTTTTTTTACAAATATCAATACAATTTATATAAATATCAATACATTTTTTTGTTTGTCATTGACAAATATAAAGGATGTGATTAGCATTTTCTAATTTTTGTTACCCAAAAAAATTCTCTCTTCTCTAATATGACCATTTCTAGAAATAGTGGCCAAATGCTCCACTAATTTCCCCCACTAACCTCTTCAATCATCTACATGAAATCCCTGAAAGTACACATGAAAATCTGAATCCGTTTCTTTCTTTACACCTAACCATTCTTTAATCTCCCTTGTCAAGCTTTTAGTAGATTAGGCTAAGAGGAAGTGAAGATGATTGGATTAGTTCTTTGTGGTATACAAAACTCCATTACGGTGCTTGATTCTGTATTTCGTATTTATAATAGCATTTTTGTAGTAGTATTGATCAAATATATTCCACACAGTATTTCCTAGTGGGAAACCCTGGAAAAGAGAAGCAGCAGGGGAAAAGACATCATACTGTCCTTGCTTTGACCCACCATTGAATTCTTGTCGACCCATTTGTGTGCAAAAGCATTCAAAATTGCCAAAAGAGAAGGGGGAAAATCTGCTAGTCTTATCAATATCCAGTGAAGTGAATTTATATATGATGGCCAAACCAGGTTTCATTTTGGAGCAGAAAAGTAAATGGTGATTTCAAGGTTTGTCAGAACATTAGATTCCACTTTGATTCTTCGTACCCAGGACACAGCTGCATTTATTTGTTGAACTTAAAGTTTATAGTGTATTGATGATAGAAATATATACGTATATATATATATATATATATTATTTTTATGAATTATATAAATCATGCTATTCTACAAATATTTTGGTCAGGTGCATAGATTTAAAATACAGAATTAATCACAGATCACTAATCTTTTAATGATAAGAACATGTTTTTGATTATCTGATTTAAATGTGCTCTTAAATTTTTTTCTAGTGCAAAATGGCATTTTCTCTCACTATATAGGACTGATGTAGCCTCTAAAGGTTGTGAACTGATCAAAAAACGTTCAGTAAGAAGTGAATGCACTGCATTAGACATTAGTTTTAAAATGCACTGCATTGGACATTAGTTTTACACATACTAGAAGAAGTCTTCATGTTGCCATTCACTATTCCTTAGGCCAACCAAAAAAGGTGGGGATCTTAGGAAACAAGGACTATTTAAGTAGAAAAACTTAGTTTCAGAATTGATTCTCTGTTGTAAACGAGCATGCATTCTCTGCTTTACAGAAACCCAGATTAATTCTTGAAACAAGAGGTTACTCAAGAAGCCAAAAGGCTAAATTCAAGTTATGACTGGGGCTTAACAAATTTTATAGCTTGTCATTTGAGTTTATGACATGCTTGGTTTAGAACTCTCGTTTCTTTCAAGCCATTAGCACAATTATAAGCCCAATTAAGGGAACTTATCACGTCAGATGTATAAGAGGATTTCTCTTTTAGCTCTCTGTAAATTTTTTGAACTGTTATTTTGAGTCATCAAGTGGAACATTGTAAGACTAACAGTTAAAAATCTCACATATCTGCTCCCCTTTGGTCCAATGATATGGATGTTATACTCTCAAATGAGAGGTAAAAAGTTTAAGTCTTGTCAAGTGCAAGGTGTGGGAGTGAGTGCGTGTCTATTTGCCAATCCAAGAAAACAACGGTAAGATCAAAATCTTCTCATATGGAGTATCCTCTGGTTCTGCTCCAAATTCTCCTGTTCAGGCACAATCTTTATGCTAGGAATAAGAGATGGTGAACTGGGTTCCTCACGCGTATGATTCTAATGGGAGTCTTTGTCCTATTCTTTACTATATCACATGAAAATTATGATTGTTCTTAGAAATCGAGTTTACTGTAGAAACAGTATATATCAAAAAGGATATCTTTCCCTGTTGAGAAAGATAGTAGGTTTCCAGATTAAAGAGTGCTGCTATTAGTGGAAAAATGAGTGAAAGGAATTTATTGTTAATCTCTAAATTCACTAGCCATCAACACATTAATATACTTTTGCGAAATTACTGAAACTGGTCTGAAAAACACTTGAAAGCTTGCAAAATGCCTTCGAAGTTCTAAAGAATTTGTCATATAAACCAGTGATTTCATAAAACTCTATGTGATGGTCAATATCATCCGTACATCTTCAAATTAGCTGCACACAAAATTGGCTGGAGCCTTGAGGTTTTATAATTCTTATAGTTGGTTGACCGTTGATTCCAACAATATGCAGATTAAGGACATGGCGTTGAAAATGTCGGGTGCCTATAGGCAGTGCAAGAAAGGACAGCGGCCTTTCCCGGACTTCGACACCATCTCAGAAGGAGTCCCCTACCCGTACTTTCAACCAGGAAGCTCGAGCTCAACACCTGCATGGGATTTTACAAGCACGGGTCACCACCTCACTGGTGGATCTGATTCAAGGTTCACTAGAGCGTTTAGTGGTGACCGGACTCCTGGAGGATTAGAATCCATATCTGCCCAGTCTGGTGAAGTAGTGCTAGAGGAGGAAGATGAGCCCAAGGAATGGATGGCACAAGTGGAGCCTGGCGTTCAAATTACATTTGTGTCTCTTCCTCATGGTGGGAATGATCTAAAACGAATCCGCTTCAGGTACATGAGTGTTCAATACCTTTGTTGAGTTTTATAATTAGCCAGGTTTCAAATTCCAGCTCACGCATAATAATCTAGTTTATTCAAACCAAAGAACTGGCTCTGAATATATTAATTGCATTTCTTAGGAATAGATGGATTCGAAAATAGGCCTGAACTAAAATGTTTACTATTTTGAAGGCTTAAATTTCCAACAGACCCAAGATTAAACAGACAATTGTTGGATATTTTGATTGCTGGTCTTTTCTGGTCCAACCTTAAATGAACCTCTTTCTTGTTATATTTGATGCATGCGGTCCCATATTTGAAGAATCCAAGTTGAAGAGCCATCAAAGAGTATAGTTGTTGTA
>JAULJZ010180072.1:0-22622 GCA_032270985.1 Heliamphora pulchella
CATATATGAGCTTTTTCTCATGTTTTACATCAAAAGTATAAAAAATTTCTAATTGTGCTCAAATATTGTAGATATTTAAAAAATCTCAATGTATTGAAGAACTTATAAACATTAAAATAAATTCTTATTTTGCATTAAGATATGAGAATTTTCTTATAATCATGTATGATAGACTCATAAGAAAATTCTCATATTCTAAATGAATGAAACAAAGTATTGCGCTTTTACCTTTATAAATATGCATGATAAAAATATAATGAGAATTTTTTTATGTTCAACGTCACGTTAAGAGAAACTTGTTAGTGCGTAAAAAATTCTATATATATTTGGAGATTTCTTATTGAATTGAAAATTTTATAAACGCTTAAAAAATTCATTTTGTATCAAGATATAAAAAACTTATCACGGTCATATATGATAAACTTATACATGAAAATTCTGATGCTTGAGATATTTTTCATACTTAGCAGACTATGAGAAAATTCTCATACTCTGAATTCCGAAGAAAACAAAGTATTGTGATATTATCTTTAAGAATATATATGAGAAAAAATATTTTAAAAAATCTTGTATTTGAGATTTTTCTAATGGTGTGCATTAAAATATGATAAAAGATTTTTCTCATTGAGTTCATAATTTTATAAACAAAAGAATCCTCATTTTGCATCAAGATATGAAAAAATTTTCATTGTCATGTAAGATCATTTTTTATTATTTAAATATTAATGCCTCAATGTTACCTTAAGATTCAAAACTGTAGAATTTCTTTATCAATGCCTCAATGTTACCATAAGATTCAAAACTGTAGAATTTCTTTATCTTTTAAAACTCAAAATATCATATAGTCAAAAATTATGCAAAGATTAAAAAACTACTGATGTTTTGCCTAACTCAAGCTTCTTCTTAAAAATTGAAATATTAAAAAATAATTTTTAATTTTTATATAATTTCACTTTCAATATAGATATAGCTTGATGTAATTCGACGAGTACATTCAAAAAATATAAATTTTATCAAAAAATAAAAATGTGCAACAAAAGCTTTGAAGAAACACAGAGATACTAAACAAATGTACTGTTTTTTTTTTACTAAAGATAATAAACTAAAAACAAATGAAAGAAGTTGGGATCATCGAATAGATTTTTTTTTTCACTTCACTGGATATGTGTATATATATATATATAGCTTATGTTTGGTATAAAATGGTTGGTTTTGAAGAGGTTAATTTTTTTAGAAAAAAAGAGAAAAAAGTTAGTGTTTCGGTTACTTTTTTTAGGGTAGATTTTTTATTTTTTTATATTTTATTAAAATGTGTAATATGTCTTTATTTTTTATTTTTAAGTTATAATATTTTGGATATTGGCATGGTATTTTTTATTATTATTGAGAGTATATTTGGCTTTTTAATTAAGGTATTATTGTAATTTTATTATAAGATAAAATTAATGTGTTTTGAATGTGTATAAACTTTTTTTTTAAGAAAAAGAAACAAAAAAAGTTAGTTGCCTTTTTAGAGAAACCAAACAGTATAGCTTAAAAGTTAATTCTTTATTTAAAAAATAGCTTTTTAGGTAACCCAAACGGGGCCTTAGACAATTGATTTTAAATTTCTAAATTTTTTAAGTTAAGGAAAATCAAAAAACATAAAAAAAATTGACATTGAAACTGAACCAAAGAAAAACTAAATTGATGGTAAGAGCATTTTTTTATTAAATATATTTAATAGTTGTTAAACTTTTAAAATAAGATTATTAAAACTAATATAACACTAAAGTGACCAAAAAAAAATTCACTTCGGTAAGCTAGTCGGTCATATATTGTCGGTGCACTTAGGATTACTGAAACTTTTATACAATCCTTGACACCATTTAAAGCAAAAATATATTAAATCATTTTTTATAGCACAACAGATTTGATATAAATTTATACAATATTCATTGTATAAGACTAATGTGGTTATATTATATGTCACCATCATGCTATTCATCGTATAAGCCAAATTAGCAAAACAACACCCTATAACCAATTTACTCTAAACACTATATAATAGTAAATATGTAGGTCCATATCCTACCTTATACAATCCAATACACTATTAATGGAAACCCAAAGATATCTTAGTATTTTCTAATAAATTTCAATCTTCTCAAACTTAGGCCATGATTGGCAACCCTAGATTTTGGCTTTTTAACTAAAAATGCCAAACAACAATGTTATGAATCTAAAAAAACTACCCATAAAATTGCCCCGAAAGTGATTTGAATGGTGTATATTTATATTTAATAGACTGTGGAACACAATTCAAATGAATCTACACCATCCAAATCACTTTCGGGATAATTTTCTAAGTAGTTTTTCAGGGTTCATAGCATTGCTGAATGCCAAAAGACCAAGATTGCCCGTTTGGCAAAAACGCTAAAAAGTTAAAAAATTAAAAAAGTTAAATCAAAATACAAATTTTTAGAATATTATATGCAAACTCCACCACTTTTAAAATACAATAATACTCCTTATTCATAACTTATCTACTACCACTATCAATTATATATAATTGTTAATATCAAATATATAAAATGGTAAAATTGTTCATTTGAACAAAAAGCAAGAAAGTTAGTTTTTTACCCAAACAACTAATTTTAAAAAAGTTAGTTTAAAAGTTAAGTTACCAAATAATTTACTTTGAATCTAATTAAATTTTTTGACTAAAAATGTAAAAAAAATCAAAAAATTAACTTTTAAACTAGTTGCCAATTGGGCCCTTAGCTTTCCAGACTAGATCTTCTTCCACGGTGAGCTCATCGTTGGCGGCCATTGCTTTGGATTTTGGCAACAGATTCCTTACTAAACTAGATGCTCATGGATTACAGACAGAAATGGATTTAGTGTGCTTATTATAGCAGTTCAATTTGGGGGGGTGGGGAATCACTGTTCAAAAAATCCAAGTCACTTGCATCCCACAATTTGTTCACACCAACAAAAGTACAAATGAGTCCCTGTCCTAAATGCATAGATGCAAGGGTTAAGTATATGGACTAACCAGGAGGTAATTTGATCCGAAATGCCTACACCAATCGATGAATCATGAATGAAATAATATTTTTTGTTTCTATTTCTTTTTTATTGCGAATGAATCAATTATTTATAACCAATTTGCCTCTATCAATTCCAAAGTGCAGTTGTAAATTTATAAAATAAAAGTTCAAAACAAAAGAATCACTACTTAGTTTTAAGGTCTAAGAACTTATGCAATGACTCCATAGATAAGGTTTAGTCTTTTCATCATCACAGAATGGACTCGAGGACTAATGTACGAACTAGTAATGTATTAAGTGCCCACTAATCTTTTCATCATCACAGAATGGGCCCGAGGGCTAATGTACGAACTAGTAAGGTATTAAGCGCCTATTAGTCTTTTCATCATCACAGAATGAGTTCGATGACTAATGTACGAACTAGAGGGCTAATGTACGAACTAGTAAGGTATTAAGTGCCCACTAGTCTTTTGATCATCACAGAATAAGCTCGAGGGCAAATGTACGAACTAGTAAGGTATTAAGCGCCCACTAGTCTTTTCATCATCACAGAATGGGCTCGAGGGCTAATGGACGAACTAGTAAGGTATTAAGCGGACGAACTAGTAAGGTATTAAGCGCCCACTAGTCTTTTCATCATCACAGAATGAGCTCGAGGGCTAATATTCGAACTAATAAGGTATTAAGCGCCCACTCAACCTGACCATATGGTTAGCCTCTACACCATTGATTAACATATTTAAGCCTATATACCTAACTAATGAATGAATGGCAGACAAAATAATTATGTAGGCTCATGTTTTCGAAAACTGCCATTTTGAATAAAAATCTAAAAGGAACTATGGGCATACCATCGTCCCACCCATGTATAAAGGAAAAAGCAATGCACTAACCTACGAATTAGATAATAGAAATTTATAACCATTCATTTCTAGCACTATTCGGGATGACTAACTATAATCTCTAGGTTCCAATCTCTGTTTAGATCTCTAAATATTCAAAAATGCAAACTAAGTTCCTATCTTAGGTTTAACTAGAAGAGTGCTCGAGTAGAAATTAAGTTTGTCAAAAATGGGATAAAATTTCCTAACCTAGCATGCAAACTTTAAGGAAAAAGTTAAAATTTTATAGAAATAGATTTTTAGGTTTAAAGCCTCAATATACTTATCTCTGGTTCATGTGTTAAAATAGAAGAATTTAAAAATATGCTAAAAATAAATTAAAATAATTTATAAAGAAAACTTATTTTGATTCGTAGACCGCTAGTTAGTCTAGTAACGTGCCTTTAATACCACAGAGTTGAACTTGAACCTAAAAGTTCATTCCTTTAAACTCTTTGACACTCTAGCACCCAAAAAAAAACTAAAAGGAGACTAGAAGTTCTAAGCACAAACTTCGTGAACTCAAATGAAGACTTGATGTCTCACACTCAAAAATCGTCTAAATTTTCCAAAGATACCAATGCACCAAAGATACCAATGCACGTTTTGCTTAAAACTTGAATTGAATTAATTCTGAACGAATTGAAAGGTTTAGAAGAGCACCTCATCTATAAGCTTGGAAAAACAAAGTAAAGAGATCACAAATAAGTGGAAGACAAATAAAAGATGTGATCCAATTCAAGAAAAACAGGAAAAGAAAACGATGGTCACCAACGACCTAGATGGAGGGGCCAACCATATAGGCTAATGCCCCTATCGTAGAGTTGCCTATACGAGCTTTTCTAGGTAATTTTTGTAATTTTTTTTAGGGTTTATTTGGGCATCCTAGTGGGCAAAAAGGCTCAATCGAGTTAGAAAGAAGGACTTTTAAGCACAAACAAAACTTGAAGGTTAGATGGATTAAAATGTGAAAAAGAAAGTATAAAAAATAAGTCAATGAAAAAGATTGAAAAAAGATGAACGTGCTAAGGCAAACGGGATTTTTGGCCGACTCGTGTGTCGATTCGTTCTCGTCGAGGATCGTACTTATTCTCTAAACTATATTTCATCGAGCACGACTAACCAGTAGGTCTGCATTATGACTAGTTAAAATGTGATGTTCACACTAACAACTAGGTGATCAAGGGATATTCTTCTCGGGCAAGAAAGTAACAATGCACAAATCCACCAAGCTGTATATTCATGTCAAACATCATTTTGATATACCCATAGGGTATTGGGACAAAAAAGGTGTCTCAACTCCAAGAAGTTGCTTCAAATGGGCATTAGAGATCACACACGAAAAGACTCTTAGAAATACAAGATGTCATGAAATGCCCAACAGTTCAATTGTAATGCATGTGCTTTACACTGGGTAAATCCTTAACTCTCCCTCTCTTACTAAGACTATAAAATATTCTTGTGAATTAAACCCAGTTCCGAAAACTCCAATGTTGCGCACAAGTTTAGCCCTCTATTGTTCCCCAGGTACTTTAGGTTTAGCACATACAAAGCCACTCGAACCAGAAGTTAATAACCAAACTAACCTTTATTTTGAAGCGCCCTCTTTCATTGGATTTATTTTATTTCTTGAAAACTCACATTGAATCAAATTGATGATAATTTTGTTATCCCACAAGGCTATTAATTAAAAATCTTGATTTATAAATCAACAATTGTTACCTGATTTTATGGTGCAAAAACCTATATTCTCTATTGAACTCGACTTAAGAGCTAAAGTTTGAAATGAAAAGGAAATAGGCTTGACAATTACACCGAACTCTACTCATTTTACGTTGATTTCTTATAAAGTCTATTTAGGACTGAATTCATATTAATCAAAATTAAAAGTGATAGAGATTAGGTAATACCCAATTTAAACAAGAATAGCTTGTTTATAAGGAATAGGCATCCACCTCGCATGACAATTACATCAAAGTCTACTCATCATCCGCTGATTTATTTTAAAGTCTATATAGGACTGAATTCATGCTAATCAAAATTGAAAATGATAGCGACTAGGTCGTACCCAATTTAAACAAGAATTACTTATTTACATGAAGGACATCCTCACATTTTTTTGCCACAAATTCTCCCAAGACTTAAGTGAGATCATTGGGGAATCCCTATAGAGATTTTTATTATTTGAAGAAAATGAATATTTATTGATTTTAAAAACCATTTTATTAAGAACTTTTTTATATTTTTATTGTGGCAAAAATGACGTATTTTACCGAAACCACAAATTTTTAACTTTTAATTAATTAAGATTGCTAAGATTTAAGAACTTTACAAGTCTGATTAAGCTCGACTTGAGAGATGCCACCATCATCTCACCATATCATCAATCAATAATAAATAAGGAAAAATAAACAAAAATAGAAGAAAAAGCCACATCTGTCCTATCACTCATAATTTTTAACTATTTTAAACACCAAACCATAAACTAATTGGCTGCCACTCGCAACTATATTCATTTATTTACATAACTTAAATGAATAATAAAATAATAAAAAGCGTACAGTAACGAGGGCCGCCAACGATAGATTAAGTATTGACTCGAGACTAAAACATTTATTCTTTTTGAAAATTAATGCATCCAAGCACAATATATATAAAAAATATTAAAAAAATAAAATTTAATAATAAAAGTGACAAACCTTAAATCATGCTAGAATGAGTTTTAATATTACTTATGAAAATCGTGACACTCATAATGTATGTTTCTTGCATGGATCATGATACTGCAAAATTGAGAAATTAATCAAACAGAAAAAAGATACTTTTTTAAAACTCGAAAACTGCCATTGTGACGCGTGGATCGGCTCATTACCCTTCGATCTTTGGGTCCAATTCGAACTTTAGAGCCACATGGATATGAAACAGCAATACTATAAACTCATAAACAAAATCCAGAAAAGTACCCAGAAAGTGATTTGAATGGTTAAGATTCATATTTAATATGATGTGGAATACATTTCAAGTGAATTCTAACCATTCAAATAACTTTTTAGGTACTTTTTGGGCTTTTGTTTATGGGTTCATAACATTACTGGATATGGAATGACTAGGAAATGCAAGAATGAGCTTTTGAAGAATAGCATGATCTTCAAAACCCATGTAGGGTGTTCCCTTTGTCATGGAGGGTACTCCACGTACATAGCTCATTAAATGGTTTAGGCTTTTGATTGTTTTAGGTTTCGTGTTTTTATTTTAAAAGGCTCGATTTGGAATTAAGTCTAGGCCAAAAAAAAATTTGAGTTATGGTTTAGGCTTTCTAAAAATCCTAAATCCATTGTTTTAAAAGTGATTTTGAGCTCTTTGAAACATTTGGAAATGATTTAGTTTAGGCTCTCACATCTCTCATTGTCACCTTCTTTATCCTCATCTTGAAATTCAGAGTCCTAATTAACTTCTTGAAGCCTTTATATTATCTGGTCCGTTGTGATTTCCTTCAATCCAATCTTCATTTTAACCCAGAAAGATGTCCAAAGCTTGACAAGATTCATCATTTCTTCCCAATCGGTCTGAGATTTTGTGAATTGAGTCTTTTCTTTCCAGCTAGATCGACCAAATTGTTGCGAAGAACAAGGCATTCCATAATTGTCCCTCGAGGTTCTTGAATGTATTTCTGAACCACCAGCATTTCAATCCCTTGAGCGTATCTTGAGTTACCTATTGCATCCCCCACCATTCCAAAGCACCACACCAGGTCTTCCATGCGAAAGGACATAAAATCATGAGATGTTCCACCATTTCTTCCTCTTATCCGCATAGTTGAACGCATCTTATGCTATTTGCGTGTGATAAAATTCTTTGCATGGCCAGCATGTGTTTGGTTGCAATTCCCCCTAGTAAAGCCTTCCAACAGAAAATCTTGCATTTTGGTGGTACTGGTTGTCTCCATATAATGCAAGCATTCTTTAGAAGCACTTCTTTACCCTCCTCGTATTGTTTGAGAAAGGATTTTGCTGAGAAAAACCCATCATTTTCGCTTTTCTAAAGCAATTTATTAGTTTTTTTTGACACAATTTGACTCACCACCCGATTTAGGATTGATTGCCATTGTTCCTTCTCCCATACAAAAAGAGTTCTTCTGAACATTCCCTCTGCTTGATTCCCTTGTTCTATCTTGATTCACCATAGATAGTACTGCGTGAAGAGTTATTCCTTTTTGTATAGCTTGCTAAAGGATTCCTTTAGAGTTTTATCACCAGTCCATGTATTCAATCAAAATCTTATCTATTTTCCATCTCTCACTATTAGCTGGAGATTTTTCGTAAGAATGTCCCTTGAAGCTTGATTTTTAAACTCACCAAATCAATAATTGCCTTCCATATTGCAGAAGTTTTTGATCTACTTTTCATACTTGGTAGCCATTCATCCATACTTAGACCATACTTAGAGTAGATCACCCTTCTCCATAAAGCTTCATTTTCAGATCCAAACATCCATCACCATTTTGATAACAATGCTATATTCTTTACTTGTAGTGGTGCCACACCCAAACCTCTTTTATCCATGCTAGTTAGAATCTTATCCCAACCTACAAGATGTAGTTTCTTTTTCCCCTCCTTCTCACCCCCATAGAAACCTCATTTGGATCCTTTCTAATTGAATGCTAATCTTTCTTTGCATTTTGAAAAGGAATAGGCAGTATATAGGAGGTTTGATAGTGTAGATTTCATTAGAGTCAATCTTCCTGCAAAGGAAAGATTCTTTGGTGTAGCTCCCAAAGGTAGACTAAGGTATTAGAAAGGTAGATCTCCACATTCGCAGCATAGTTCTTCTGCTATTCTGGTTGATCTTTCTCCATTAATCCCAATACCATATATCATACTCTTGTGAAAATTCACCTTTAGGCCTAAAACCAGCTCAAAGCATTTGAGAATTCTCTTAAAGTTTCGTAGCTCCTTTTGGTCATTTTGGCAAAAAAAATATAGTGTCATTTATAGATTGCAAATGAATTATTTTCAACACATTGCTACCTAGCCCCACCCCCTTTCTGATTCTAGCTATGATTTCCCTCTATATAAGAATGTTGAGTCCCTCGACTGCTATATCAAATAGGAAGGAGATAATTACTACAAGAAATTACACTTTCAACAACCACTTTTCGTGACCAACATGGAATTTGGTCGCAAAATATCTAGCAATTGGTGACCAGATTTTTCTTTGGTCGCGAAAAATATACCTTCAGCGACTAAAGTTATATGTTGCAGCCAAATATTGGTGCTAGAGGGAAAAAACATTCTAATAACTTTTGGTGACTAGGTATTAGTTGTGAAATGCCTTACATTGGGTGACTAAATACAGGTTGGTAGCGAATGAATAAAGTACATCGGGCAACCAAACTAACATGTGTTAACTAAATATTTTGGCGCCAGAGCTTAAAAACTACGGGAATGACCTTTTGCAATTAAGGTTTAGTCATAAAATATAAAATAATTGCTGACTACACAAATTTGGTAGCAAAACCATATAATGAGCGACCAAATTAACATTTAGTCGCCAAATGCTTGGGGCCTTAGAGGAAAAAAAATGAAGGAATTGTTGATGACTAGTTTCGTTAATTGGTGACTAACCAAATTTAATCATTAAAGATATAGCCATTGGCGACCAACATTTATTTGGTCGCTGAAACATCACTTTTGGCTCCCCATTATATACTTAGTTGCCCAATATTTGGCGATAAAGAACCATACAAATGGCCTTTGGTGACTAAAATTTAGCAGCAGAACTTCTAAATGGCGACTACATACGTTTTAGTCGATAAAAAACATACCTTGGGCGACCAATTATACGTTTGGTCACCAAAGGTTTGGCTATGTGAAAAAAATTCAAAGTCGGGCAAGACATTTCGCGACAAATATTTAGTCGCACAATATGCCCTAAATGGCGACTAATGGATTTTGGGTCGCAAAAACGTACCAATTAGGGACTAACGTTGTGGTTGGTCGCTAAAGGTTTGGTAGCTATAATAATTTTTGAAATAATGCATGTGGTTTGGCAACAAATGTTTTGATTAGTGGTGAAATAAAAAGTGTATGAAATATTTCGTAATCAAAATAATTAGTCGTCCAAACATACAACCATTTTAAAATTAAAATAGAGAGAGCCTCTTCTCTAATTTTTCGCTAACATTAAATGCGAAAATCATCATTGTACTTAGGTGTCAAGTTTTTTTTCCCGCCCAATAAAATCTCCAAGAGAGAATACTATTGATCCACCAAGTATAGTTTAAAAGAAGTCACATTTGATTTCCTTCCGATTCAGTTGTCACATTTTTAATTTTTAATTTTTTCAATTTTGAGTATTTGTTATGAGAGATATGTAAAAAATATAAAAGTTTGGACTATGGTTCAAAAGTTCACTAGAAAGGAAAGAAATTGAATAAATAAGGTATCCTGAATCAAACCTAATAGTTAACTTTATTGTAAGGGCATTTTTAGTGCCTTTTTTTTTTACATTTTCTAAATTTGTTTATATTTTGATTTATCTTTCTTATTTTTCAATTATATATACTTAATTACATGAAATTTTAAAAGTAAATTTTATACTATATTTTAAAAGTCTATTAAAGACGAAAAAAGTTATATGTTTAGTTGTTTAAGATCTTTTGTCCTTTTTACAGCCTTTGAATATTTTAAATAATTTGTTTTTAAATTACTGAGAATACTCAATATGAAAACTTGTATTAATATTAAAATTAAATGCCCTAAGTAATAAATTGGCTAATTTGTAAAATGAAATGTCCCTAGAAAATTTTCTATTGTTACTGGAATTTGCTAGTGTTAGATCTTAGAATTGGACGTTGTTGATCTTTGAATCCAGTAGAATTTGACAAGCATAGATGGGCTGGACCGAGACAAGCAAAGCATTTGGTACTAATAGCGGTGATAATTCTTTACATTTAGTATGGCATCTCATTTACAAAATGAATACATTAAAATGGATTAGATATTACATTACACAAATAATGAAGTTAGAACTATTGTTGCAATTTCGTAACCTCTTTTTCCGAGTAATTGATTTACTAGATAGGATTATATGCAAGAGAAATTACTGAAGTATTATCACACCAAAGGACAGGGGGAGTAGGAGAAGGAGGTAGATGAAAATCCTTGAGAAGCATGTGAACCCAAGAAATTTCAGCAGCTGCTTGGGTTAATGCTCGGTATTCTGCTTCTGTAGAGGATCTTGCTATTGTTTGTTGTTTCTTGGAACTCCATGATATAAGATTTGGCCCAAGGAAAATACAGAAACTAGTGGTGGATTTTCATGTGATAGGATATCCTGCCCAATATGAATCAGAATAGGCAGAGAGATGAAAATTACCAGGGGAGAATTGAAGACCATCAGACAGGGTACCCTTGATGTATTTGAGTATACGTTTAACAACTCAAAAATCGGCAATTGTAGGATTATGCATATGTTGACATGCAATATTCACAGCCAGAGCCAGATCAGGTCGAGTGATAGTGAGATATTGAAGAGCACCAACAATGCTATGATATTGGGAAGGATTATAATAAATAGGAGATTTAGAGGGAAATGAAGGTTTTAAGGAAATAGAAGTGGAGCAGGATTGCAGTTAGTCATGCCCGATTTGAAAAATAGCTCAGAGGCATATTCAGATTGAGAGAGAAAGTAGCTAGAAGCATTTTGCTGAACAGAAATGCCCAAAAAATGGGAGATATTGACAAGTTCCTTCATAGTGAAAACTAAATGCATTTGTGTGATTAAGGAATGAATTGTATTTTGGGTTGTTACCACGTAGTAAAATGTCATCAACATAGATTAGTAGGTAGGTAAGGGAAGCACCATTCTTGTGAACAAGCAAAGAGTTATCACTATGGCTATTGTGACAACCAAAGGAAAAAAGAAAGGAAGAAAAGGTGGAAAACCAAGCTCGCAGAGATTGCTTGAGCCCATATGTGACACCTCGTCTTTTGGGCACGTCGGGACATACATAAATATAATTAAGGAGAATATTTTAGCCATTCATTCATAGTTACATATAATAAGTACTACATCATTAAGAATTCAAAACTGTTCAAAATACATAGCGATTACAGTTTCATAAAAGATTTAACAAAAATCATAATGAGTCCATGGGAAACTGAGCAAAAAGAGCAAAAAGATGAACTTCAAATCCTTCAGCTATTGTTGTCGGGGTCGACTGGCTCCTGTCACTCACATTGTCCTTCAAAACCTCATTCTCCTTCGGGTACAACTTCCTCAAAAAACTCTTCTTCCTCACCTGGGGTACGAATGCCATGAGCCAAAACCCAAAAACAAATTTCCTAAGCCTTCTAACCAAACTCACAACAAAATATCCTATAATACATATCGTATAACACCCAATACAATTTAAAGCTACGGAGACAGACAAATTTGACATTTGCGGCAAGGTAAGCATATATAAGAACAATTATATAAGTGCGTGATGCAAATGAATACGATGCAATGCCCAACCCAACATACATCCAGAACCATAACATGAATTCTACGCCGAAAATTTTAGAGTAGACTTCATGGGAATTTGATAACTAAACCTATCTTCGCCTCGTTGCGAAAGGTAAACGCTTGCCTTAGCTTCATGCTTTAGCCATTTTATTCAATGACAACAGCGTGGGGGCGGGCCAATAACATGCTTATCCTTCAGCCAATCGAAAATGCACAAAAACCCACATTAAGGACTAGGATGCTCGTTTGATGTCAACCCAAAGTCTAAATTACTGAAGTTAAAAGGCTAGTGACGAACCCATGGTGCCTAACCCCTTTCATAATAAGCAATCTCCCAATTCATTTTCAAAATTGGCAACCAGGGACGCCCTAGGTTCAAGACCACAGAAGGAATGATTTTCACATAACCCAACCCACAATGATAGGTACAAAAAGGGACTCCAATAAGCCAAGATGCAAGTGTAGTAATGCTCGTGATGTGCAACATGCTTCTCGTGTACAAGTAATTATAGTATAGCATCTAAATATGGTATAGCACAAGGTACAATTCATTAAAGCATGGAGTATAAGTATATGAAGCACAAGCTAGAATTCATATGACATAGATTCAACCTAGCGGCATGGATTCTATTCATCAATTAATCATTTTCATGCATCAATCATTTAACATATTTCATTTAAAGTTCATATCTTTAAGCCCCACAATGTGACATGCCACTTATGCACTTAACCAAATTAAGGTAAATGTTCAAGTGTCAAATTAAAGATCATAACAGTGTTTTGGGGTACCTATACAGGAAGTTAAGTTCTGATTTTTGGATACCAATTACATAAAATTATTTTCTACAACTTTTATATTTAACACAAAGGTCAGATCCTTGGATAAATGAGTCATTTTTTTTCATTTAAGAGAAAATAATTTAGCACTTAATCAGAGAAAAGTACAGAATTTAGGCCTCTGTTGACTTTGATATTGGGGCATCTTGGACTATGGGTATTTATTTTTGGGTATGTTATAGTTTAAGGGGTTCTATACAAGTTTCATGTTTAGTGCTAAGGCTAGTTGTTTGAAACAAGTTGATGATTTTGGCTATTTTATAAAATGGGTTTAGTCAGCTATAAAAAGCTCAGCAGAACCTGGTTTCAATAGAGAATGTATAAGCCTTTTGGGGGACCATCTGAGGGTATCTACGGCTTATTTTTGGTCAGTGAATAGTTGGATATGTACTCTACATGTTTTATAAAAATCTCTTTTGGATTTGGTCATTAAAAACCTAGGTTTCTGGACTTTCAAAAACATGTGACAAAGAGCTCTGTCAGTCACAGCTTTAAAATAGTGACTTTGATGAGGGTTTTGACCTATCAAATCTCCATAATTTAGGCTTCGTTTCAGTGGACAGTAAGATATACATGTTGTCTACAAGTTTCATGTTTTAACGTAAGCTCGGTTCTCATTCTAACCTAGGAGTTTTATGTCTGCAATACAGAGTGGTCAGAATCTGACACTTTTTAGTAAAAATGGTGTATCTTGAGTTCTACCCAATGAAGTCATTTCAAACCAATTTTGCATGCAAGATAACTTCAACATCCAAGTTTGGACACAAAAAAAACACTTAGATCAGTTTTTTACAATTAGTTGTGATAAATCAAAATTCAGGACAGAAAGTCAAAATATCCAGAAAATTAGGCCTTTAGGGTTTTGATGTCCTATCTCATGATATGCCAAGATTTAGTTTATTTTCTTTGCATGCATGTACTTTATACTTATATATCAAAGTTCTAGAACATGTAAAAGTCATCAAACTCAAAAATAGACACATGTAGCCATGCCCAACAATCATCTAAACATGAAAAACCCCTATATTGGCCCACAACGCCTTTTTGGTAAATTTTTAGATTCTTATTCTTAGAGGTGTTTATAGAGATGGGTTGAGAGATATTTTATAAGAAAATGACAGAGGGTTTATAGGAGTTTACTTACCTTAGAAAGAGTAGATAATAGTGGAAGATAGACTAGGACTTGGCTTTGTAGTATGACACCTTGGATCCTCTTCCTTCTTTCTTTCTTCTTTCTCTCCTTCTCTTCTCTCTTAGAACACTTAGGATATTTTTTGGTTCCTCTCCCTCACTCTCTTGGCCGAACATGTATAAGAGAATAGGGGGTTTTGGTGTATTTTTATAGCAAAAAGTGTAATAGAAATAATTATTATGTGTAAGCTTTAATTTGAATTTTCTTAATTCCTATTGGATGCATGTGAGGTGTACTCTATTTGAGGCATTGAAAATCAGATATGGCAGGTGCGAGTTCGGCTGGGGCTGTTTGGGGAGGCTCAAAAGCTATCATGTATTAATTTGGGGTTTAATTGATGTTTTTGTACCATTTTGTACATGAAAACGCTTAAATTATAAATTTTGTATATCTTTTTGGTGTCCTAACCTACTAAAACCTATTATTTTAGTGTGTTTATAATTAATTTAATATTTTCATGAATTATCATTATTTTTATAGCAATTAATTAAATATGTGTAAACTTTTAAGTCAAATAAAGCTAGTTTGACAAGAATTGACTTTTTGATTTATTTATTGTGTATATTACTTGTTCAAAATTTTTAAACAAGTAATATACATAATAATATAATAATATAGATCAACAAAAGTAATATACACAATAAATAGTCAATTCTTGTCAAACTAACTTAATTTTCTCATTTGTGAACTAAAAAGGCAAAAAGTAACTTTTTATGCATTAATCCCAATGTGGCTGGCCATTCAACGGTATTTTTGTCATTTATGTTGTATTTTATCTTTTCTTACTTAATTATATCCAAATATCTAATTTAGGGAGTCTATGTGTCAAAATTTAGGTTTTTAAGTCTTTTTACTGTACCAGGAGCAAAATGGTTATTTTACCCTTATTATGAGTTTTTTTTTTATTTTTAACCTTATACTTCGTGTTATTTACTTAATTTATAATGTTAGGAGTTTTATTTGAGTATTAGAGTTTTACTTATGGGTATTTGGTCTTTCTAGAGTTTTCTAGTCGAATTAGGATTTCGGGTTGAGTTAGGGTTTTCATCCTTCTAGCGACCTAATATCTCGTCAACTAATCGTCGCTAATACTATGATTTGGACTGGATCGCTACACGGGTCGTTACAAATTGGGTGGTTACAACTAGGGTTCGGTCCGGGTTGTTACAATCTACTCCCCTTAAAATAAATTTTGTTCTCAAAATTTCGTGCGGAAGTTTGTGGTTGATTACTTGCATCTCTTTTCTCCGAAGTTATGTTCTTGTTTACTTGAGTTGCTTTTTTTTTTAGGATATGGATAAGGTTGGGCTTATACATTTATCACTTTGAGTAATGGTTGTTTTGTCTTACTAACATCTTTAGACCGACAACTACACAATTTTCAAAGATCGCATCGTATATCCATGGCACAGAAGTTGTTTAACTAGTGTTAACCTAAAAGCCTTTGTCCTTCACGAATACCCTTTCCCGCGATGGTGCAACTAGTTTAACTAACGTATAACTTAGAGCTTGCAAACATGGCGTACTTCTGATCATCAACGCATACTCCTTTTGTCTCCTATGAAGACCAAACACCCCACTCACCGCTCTCTGGTTGGTCAGGTTGCACCACTTTTTTCAAATCACTCGTTTCTTGGTGCAATGGACTTGTTTGATCCTTATAACCCTGTCCCTGCTGATAGCTGTTGTAGTTTAATCCTCTTTCGTAGTGGGCATTGAAACCTTTTATGGTCGAGCTTCCGACATTGATAACTGATTACTAATTTTGGTACCCTTTTTCCTAGTTGTCCCATTCTGCCATCTTATGAGTAAGGTTCTGAGCACGTGAACTTCTTGTTGTTCCTTAGTGGTCCTTCTCGATTATCTTTTCCACTTTTTAGCGGGTAATGAGCCATCCTATGCTCGAGCTAGTTGCACTTATAACTAGCTCTTACTATTGTTTGTTGTTGTTTTGTGGCCTTGATCCAAACTTCTGTTGTTTAGGAAAAATTCTTCCTCTCAAGTGCTAGGATATTTTGTACCTTTAGGTCCGATAAGTACCATGATCCTTCCTAGGGTGCCTTCCCTTGCGATCGGTCCAAATTGGCTGCTAAATCTTGCAAGATTCGTGTCAGGCTCAAGACGTCCACTTCCTCCTTGGTTCCACTTACTCTTACTGAGCACTCATGATTTTGTCTTTGTCCCGCCATTTTTAGGCAAGAGAAAAGGAAAAAGGGTCATCGAACTGTCCGATAAGGTTGATGCTACTTATAAGATGAAGGTACACATACAGCATGTGAAAGGTTTTATCTGAAGAGATCCTGTCGTTCTTATTGTAGATTGTATGGAATTACAAAACTGTTAAAACATGACTACTATCCAGGACTCTATGTAATTTCTTGTATTAGACTCTGGGTTTCACTTTGTTGGTTAGAAATTATATGTTCCTACCAGTCAGTCCCTTCGATTTTTATTTCGTACATTGATAACTCGTAGTATTGTTTACACACAAAACCTCATATGGTTGCAAAAACTAGCTTGGGAGTTATTGTTGTGAGCGGATTTTGACCAAAGGTAAGAATTTTCTTCAATTTCCCTTATGCATACAGATATTCTTACTTTACTTGCATACTAAGGGTATCATAAGCTCGAGGTTGTCTCTTGTTTTCTACTTTCCTACTGTCGGTATGAATCTTTTTGCTTCTCGATTTATCGGATGTGTGGGTCAGATATGAATTAGTCTGGAAAAGTCTAAATTCTGTCACATGGTGGTGTTGTGAGTCCCTTGGTGTGAAATTGTTGTCCCTAACTGTAGGTTGCTGATGGCATAGTTCTACTTGTCGAGTACTTTAAAAAAATGTAGTTAGTTGAATAAATCTATACTTAACTATTCCTGTAGTGGGGAATCTTGATCTTTAAGACTTTGTTAAACGCGACGTTGACAAGGATTTTAAGTCGTAATGTTGAGAAAAGATCTGCCTCACGATTCAAGAAGGTGTTAAGAGGTTCCCGTACCTTGTCCTAGTTTTATGTGAAAGTGCTACGGTCTAATGACGTAATACCCTGACAATCGTCGTTACTTACAGATCTACGGGGTAAGATTTTTGAAGGTCAACAGGCATAAATATGCACGGGGTTCAATAAGGATAATCTCAAAGAGAGCGATCATAGGGCGGTGAATGAGTAAGTGTTTAGCTGAGACTTTTGAATGGTATAAGCACGAGATGTAGCTAGGGTTAGAACATCTTGGGGTGGAACCCAGATGGTTCAAAGATAGGTCGAATTAAGGTAAGGGGTCATCGTTAAAGCAATTACCGTTGACCCAAATTAAGAGGTCGATTGAACCTTAGATGCATTGGAGATAAGGGATCAACAATTAATGCATATTACAAAGAGGATGTTCTTGGGACCAATTTGTACAACATCAGACCTTAACAGAAGATATGTTTAAGCAATTGGTAGCCAAACTAGATATTTATCTTGAAGTTACGTTGGCCTAACGTACTTCAATTCAAGCATCCAAGTCGACTCCCCAGGTTGGAATTTCAAGAGTAAATAAATAATTCACAAAGTTACTGCACATAAGTGTGGTATCAAGATCTAGAGAAATGAACGAGGGCAAAAGATCTCACCAATGTCGAACATTCGGAACCTATGATATTAGAAAGAAGGGTACTCAAGGGCTTCAATTAGGTGCACGAGTTGACACAAGGGCTTGAGAAAGGAACTCATAAGGGTGAAGTTGTGGGGTTCTATTGGTGTTTTCCGTAAAACTTAGGCTATTCCTAATGCTTCATCATCTAGGGGTTAGTTAACTTGTCGATGGTTCAGTTGTTTATCAGCCATCCTAGGAGAGTGTGATTGTTTTAATATTTTGGGATCTTGTGGAATTTAGTTTGAGATTATGAGATAGCATATGATGAATTCAACAATAAACATTTTACATTTTATTCAAACACATAACCGGTACAAGATTTTCAAAAGTTCACCGAACACAAGTACAATATCTAGCGAAGGAAAAATACAACACCTAACATGCTAAGGCCTAGACAAACAGATGCGGATAGAAGCAGTAAATAGCTGAGTCACGCTCCCACGTCGCCTGGTAGATATCGTAGCAGCGCTACTACACTTCTACGTGACAAAAGTCCTTCAGTCCCATGTGTGCCTTGTTGATTATGGCTACTGGTACCTCTAGGTACGTTTCCAGATTGTTAAAGTCGATTGCCGGGTTGCGCGGGTTGATGAATCCTCTCTTATCTCTTGGTTTTTGCGTTTGCATCTACTTTTCATCCATCCTGTCCCCTAATAGCTCTTTGAATCCCAGTGGTACCTCAAGATGATAGACTGTCTCATTACATCTCTCCAACACTCTTAGTGGACCTATGTACCTCGGAAAGGACTCTAACTTTTTCCATTTTCACGTCTTTTCTGGGAATACTCTTGCATACATCTGTTTTCCAACACGATAATTTTTGCGGTAATCTTGGCGGCTCCAGTAGATTGTTGCATCTGTTGCTTCATCATCGTTAGTCCTCGGTGGCTGTGCCTCTAGTGGATCATAAAAGAAAGCGATAGCTCGCTCTTCGTTCTCGTTGTTGTCATCCTCAGGTTCCTCCTCATTCCCTACCTCAATCTCAGCCTCGTTTCCTACCTCATCTGGTTCTTCACCTGCTCCTGCTTCCTTGGCCTCTTCTCCTTCATGAACTGGCCACTCATCCGAAAACATCCATGATACTCTTCTGGAAAGAACCCATGCTAAGGAAACGACATCAATAGGGTCTTGTTCCTCCACTAGTATCTCTTGTGGGTTTTCTTCTGGGTCGGGTGCTTGCCACGGTTCTCCAGCTGGTTCAGCGTTGGATACCATCCTAAAAAAAGAAAGATAGGAGAAAAGTCTTAAGGTAAAAATTTTAAGTTATTAAAACTATAAGTGATAAATTAATAGTATAGACACTCTATAGAATTTCTACACTACAGAACTCGTAGTCTTCCACAACCCAAGGCCTGAAGGTTCACTAAACCTAAGCTCTGATACCAACTATGACGCCTTGTCTTTCGGGCACGTTGGGACATATATAAGTATAATTAAGAAGAATATTCTAGTTATTTATTCATAGTTACATATAATAAGTACTACATCATTAAGAGTTCAGAACTATTCAAAATACATAGCGATTACAATTTCACAAAAAACTTAACAAAAATTATAATGAGTCCATGGAAAACAGAACAAAAAAAGCAAAAAGATGAACTTCAAATCCTTCAGCTAGCGTTGTCAAGGTCGACTGGCTCCTGTCACACACCTTGTCCTTTAAAACCTCCTCCTTCGGGTATGACTTCCTTAAAAAGCTCTTCTTCCTCACATGTGGCACGAATGTCATGAGTCAAAACTCAAAAGTAAATTTTCTAAGCCTTCTAACCAAACTCATAACAAAATATCCTATAACGCATATCGTCTAACACCCAATACAATTTAAAGAAAAGGAGATAGACAAATTTGACATTTGTGGCAAGTTAAGCATATATAAGAACAATTATACAAGTGCGTGATGCAAATGAATGCGATGCAATATCCAACCCGACATACATCTAGAACCATAACATAAATTTCACGACGAAAATTTCAGAGTAGACTTCATGAGAATTTGATCACCAAACCTATCCTCGCCTCATTGCGAAAGGTAAACGCTTGCCTTGGCTTCATACCTCAACTGTTTTACTCAATGGAAATGGCGTGAGGGTGGGCCAATAACATCTTTATCCTCTAGCCAATCGAAAATGAGCAAAAATCCACATTAAATACCAGGATGCTCGTTTGATGTCAACCTAAAGTCTAAATTACCGAAGTTAAAAGACTAGTGACGAATCCTTGGTGTCTAACCCCTTTCATAATAAGCAATCTCCCAATTCATTTTCAAAATCGGCAACCAGGGACGCCCTAGGTTCCAAATCATAAAAGGAATAATTTCTACATAACCCAACCCATAATGATCGGTACAAAAAGGGACTCCGATAAGCTAAAATGAAGTGTAGTAATGATCGTGGTGTGCAACATACTTCTCGTGTACAACTAATTATAGCATAGCATTTAAACATGGTATAATACAAAGTACAATTTATTAAAGCATGGAGTACAAGTATATAAAACACAAGCTATAATTCATATGACATAGATTCAACCTAGCGGCATGGTTTCTATTCATCAATTAATTATTTTCATACACCAATTATTTAATATAATTTATTTAAAGTCTATATCTTTAAGCCCCACAATGTGACATGCCATTTATACACTTAGTCAAATTAAGGTAAATGTTCAAGTGTCAAATTAAAAATCATAACAGTGTTTTGGGGTACGTAGACAGGGAGTTAAGTTCTAATTTTCAGATACCAATTAGATAAAATTATTTCCTATAACTTTTACGCTTAATACTAAGGTCAGATCCTAGGATAAATGGGTCATTCATATCATTTAAGAGAAAATAATTTAGCACTTAATCAGAGAAGAGTACAGAATTTAGGTCTCTGTTGGCCTCCATTTTGGGGTATCAAACCAAGGACTATGGGTCTGATTTCTAGGTATATTGTAATTTAAGAGGTCCCCTACAAGTTTCATGTTTAGTGCTAAAGCTAGTTGTTTGGAACAAGTTGATGATCTTGTCCATTTTATAAAATTGGTTCAATCAGCTATAAAAAGTTCAACAGAACATGGTTTCAACATAGAATGTATAAGCCTTTTGGGGGCCAATCCGAGGGTATTTAGGGCTGATTTTTGGTCAATAGATAGTTTGATATGTTCTCTACACTTTTTATGAAAACCACCTTTGGATTTTGTCATTAAAAGCATAGATTTCTAGTCTTACAACAACATGTGACAGAGAGCTCTGTCAGTCACAGATTTACAACAGTGAATTTGAGGAGGGTTTTGACCTATCATATCTCCATACTTTAGGCTCAGTTGTGGTAGACAGTAGGATAAACATGTTCTCTACAAGTGTCATGTTTTAACCTAAGCTTGTTTCTCATTCTAACCTAGGGTTTTTATATCTGCAATACAGAGTGGTCAGAATCTGACACTCTTTAATAAAAATGGCGTATCTCGAGTTCTACTCAATGAAATCATTTCAAACTAATTTTGTATTCAATATAACTTCAACATATAGATCTGGACACAAAAATCACACTTAGATAATATTTCTACAATTAGTTGTGATAAATCAAAGTTTGGGACAAAAAGTCAAAATATCTAGAAAATCAGGCCTTTAGGGTTTTGATGTCCTAGCTCATGATATGTCAAGATTTAGTTTATTTTCTTTGCATGCATGTACTTTATACTTATATATCAAATTTTCAGAACATGTACAAGTCATCAAACTCAAAAATAGCCACATGCAGCCATGTCCAACAATCATCTAAACATGAATAGCCCCTATTTTGACCCTACAACGCCTTTTTGATAAATTTTTAAATTCTTATTCTTAGAGGTGTTTATAGAGATGGGTTGAGAGATATTTTTTAAGAAAATGATAGAGGGTTTATAGGAGTTTACTTACCTTAGAAAGAGTAGACAATGGTAGAAGGTAGACTAGGACTTGGCTTTGTAGTATGGATCATCCTCCTTCTTTCTTCCTTCTTTCTCTCATTCTCTTCTCTTTTAGAACACTTAGGATATTTTCTGATTCCTCTCCCTCACTCTCTTGGCCAAACATGTATAAGAGAATAGGGGGGTTTAGTGTATTTTTATAGCAAAAAGTGTAATGAAAATAATTATTATGTGTAAACTTTAATTTGAATTTTCTTAATTCTTATTAGATGCATGGGAGATGTGCTCTATTTGAAGCATTGAAAATCAGATATGACAGGTGCAACTTTGGCTGGGGCTGTTTGGGTAGGCTCAAAAGGCTGTCATGTATTAATTTGGGGTTTAATTGATGTTTTGGTACCATTTTGTGCATGAAAACGCTTAAATTATTAATTTTGTATATTTTTTGGTGTCCTAACCTACTAAAACTTATTATTTTAGTGTGTTTATGATTAATTTAGTATTTTTATGAATTATCATAATTTTTATAACAATTAATTAAATAGGTGTAAATTTTTAAGTCAAATTAAACTAGTTTGACAAGAATTGACTTTTTGACTTATTTATTATGTAGAAACTTTAAATAATGATTTGTTTACTTTTGTTGA
>JAULJZ010180083.1:0-22620 GCA_032270985.1 Heliamphora pulchella
TGGTTTCATATTTACATTTGTGATGTATGAATGCATAGTCCGTATATTCTGTCTAGTATTTGACTCGGTGCGTGCTGTACGAAAGATCGAGTCAAAGGTTCTGACAGAATATATAGGTAGGCTCACAATCGCAATGGACCTGGACATTCCATTGGTATGATTGTAATACATCGTTATAGCAGCTGATCTTGGCTAGGTCGAACGGATCGAATTCAGGTTTTGAAAATTCGATGTTCGAGCTCGATGGGGAGATCGAACGAGGAGGAGAAGGAACAAATGGCCCAGCACCTAAGGGTTTGGCATTAAAAGAGTCGAAAATCTCCTCAAGATCATCGCTACTGGAGGAAGATATGACTCTGAAGCCGCTCCGGGCTGATGAAGCAGATCCCCGAGTAGAGTAAGACCGGGAGGAGGCATGGGATCCACGACGTCTGGCTCGTGCAACACCCCAAATAGGAGCCCGTGGTTGTGGAAAAGAAATGACGATAGATAAGTACAAGAACAGAATGAAAAAGGAGAATGAACATACCATTACTATAGCCTCGGGGGCAAAAGCAATACCAACCGCTAAGAGGGAAGCATCTTGCTAGCGAATCAAAGTTCTCATGCCGAACATCAAGAGCAGATGATGATCTACCCATGCCTGGTCAATCTGCAGAAAGAAGCAAGAGTTGAGTAAAGTAAAAAAGTTGAAATGGAAAAGCCTTAGAATAAAGTCAAACCTGAGCAATATTAGCTCTGAACTCCGGAGCTGGTGGAACCGGGATAGGAAAGTCGAAAGGAAACCTTACAAGGAAGACCGTGACATCCTAGGGAACCTATGCACTTGCTCCTATCGCTCCAGCTCCTGCTCGAGCTCCAACTCGAGCTCCTCCTGCTCCTGCGCTGGCTGCTCCAGCAACTCTTGCTTCTGCGCTAGCAACTCCCGCTCCTACTTGTTAGAGTTGGTATACTGAAAACCATATTTTTAGTATTTAATTTTATTTTTTTAATAAAATTAATTTTTTATTTTATGAGAATCTTTTTGAATAATGTACGTATATCATTTCTTTATTATGCATGGATGTTTAATAATTTGTATAGTATTTAATCTGGTGTGTAGAGTACAACTTACACACAGAAAACTAGATTTTAGGTTCTTGCTGAATATAAGTTTTATGTTCACAGTTTAGATGAAAATGGACATACCATCGGTACAACTGTGGTACGGAGTTTTAGTAGGTCTGTCTTGGTCCTGGAAAACAGATAATAGCGTCGTCTATTGTTCCGACTCTCTGTGCCAATACACTTTGTGTGTATTGAATAGGACATTTGGGGTAATTAATTTTGTACTGATTATATAAATTAATTCACACCCTAAGCTTATTATAAATAGTGTTTATCCTCTTAATCCTAAAATAATTATTGATTTGCATACATTTAATATTCGTTGTTTTGATTCATTAGAGGGTGCGATCTTATATGACTCTATATTCCCAATGAGTTGGATAGCAGTATTATTTATATGACAAATATTAATTATTGACAGAATCCACCTCCCGAAAGATCGGGATTGATGATACCCCTTTAAGGGTACTTATAAGTTTTGACCGAGTCAAACCCTGCAGGTGAATTTAATTATTCGGTGGTCAAATAAGTTAAGCAGAAGAAATTAAGGAATATCAAGATGCCGATTAAATTAAATTATCAGTAATTAAATTTAATTGACGGGTATCGGGAATCTTAACGTGGGAAGAAATGGTAAGAATTTAATAATAGGAGCTCAATGCAAGAAGGTCTTGAGATTATGGGTCAGAGTGCAATTACAGTTCTTTAGTGGTGTGAACTGTAATTCAGTATTTTATAGAAATTCTAAAAATTGGTGCGTCTTTCCATAATTGCAGAAATCGATAGTAGGTATATGTGTTCCACTGGAAGTCTTACTCATAATTATTCTCTAGGCTCCTACTATAACCCTATATATATACATAGGTAGGCTGAACCAATTATATATCATCATGATATCATATTTTATCTTTCAAGATTAAAGATATATGGGTTCTGCCGGTACGAGTTCTCGATAGTCCGTAACCCACACTACGTTCGAGGATCGCGTAAGAGAACACAGTAGAAGATCTGACAGGAGCTTCAACTCGGAATCAAATTGTAGTTGAAGAATCGATCGACAAAAGTTATTCTTCTAAATTAACTTTGGTTGCACGGGTCTTGCCTCCAACAATTGGTATAAGAGCCGTTTTGTTTTTTGTTTTCGATTATCGAGACCGAGTAGTTTTAGAACTGTTGCTAACTTTGTTTTGCAGGCGTTCTAATCCCGGTTTTATGATCTTCATTTATTTTTTCATGTTTGATTGAATGGTGTGAATGATGATTATTTTTTTAATCACGGGTTGACTATGATAGATTAAATGTGAGCCTTCGAAATATAATATCGATGTAATAGCTAGTTTTATATTTTTAAATATCTGTTTAGATTATTTGAGAGCATGTTGAACATGTCCAAGACACGAAGAACGGAGGCAGCACTGGCGGTGGTTTGGGTTTTAACAGGCCACAGATCGCGGTAAATTTTTAATGATTTTAAATGATTTTTTTGGTGAGTTTTTCGATCGTATTTATGTATAAAATATAGTATAAAAGACAAGTAAAAAACAGCAAGGAAAAATCTCCAAAACAGCCCGGTTCCGGTGGCTTTGCCAGCGGCAGTTCGGCGGTAGTTTTTATGATTGTTTGGGCCATTTTTGGGTCTATTTTTTGGGATGTATTTTATACATAAAATAGCAGTAAAATATACCTCAAAATACTGTCAAAAACCCAAAAAAAAACTAGACCAAAGAGTGCATTAAAAAAGAAAAAAACAGCAGCGATTTTTTATGAGGGCAATGGCGCTATAGCAGTAGCTTCCAGGCAATTTTTCGACAGTTTTTTGGGCTGTTTTCGAGCAATTTTTTTATAGAAAGATTCTACCTTTGAAGAGCTTTCCAACGATATAAAATACGTCGAAAACGGAGTTCGGATAAGGTCGGAACAGCCTCGAGAAGTTGGCAGTTAAAGGCAGCGGCGCTGGGTGCAACGGCAGTAGCTTTGGACAGTGTCTTCTGTAGTTTTTCAGACTATTTTTGAGCAAATTTTTTTCTTAAAAAGGTAATTTTTGAGAGCTTTCTTTTGATATAAAGTACGTAAAAAATCGAGTTCAGGAAGAGGTCGAAAAAATTCCAAGAAGTTGGCTGCGCAGTGCTGTGGCGGGCAGCAGAGTTTTCTGAGATTCGGGCCGTTTTTCCTGCCATTTTTCGGGCAGGTTTCCAACAGATTTTTTGATAGAAAAATCTCACATTTCGAGAGCTTTCCAACGATATAAAGCTCGTTGAAAACGGAGCCTGGATGAGGCGGCGGCATGGTGGCGCCAGCGGTGGCTGATGGTGGTCCGGTGATTTCTCTCTTCCGGGGTTTCTTTGTGTTGATTTTTTGATGTTTACGAGACTGATATGATATATTAGTATATATTAGATAGTATCAAAAAGCATGATGCAATCAGGACATTGAATCGGAGGCAAACATGGATTGAAATAGCTGATTTTCTTAGGGAGACTAAAACACCTCAGTGTTTCACTTGGATCATAAAACCGAAATATATGAATATTATGTTTACATATATATACTGCGTGGATGATTGCATATCTTTTTTATTTATCCTGTTAATTTAACTAATTCAAAATTTTGATTTTGTAATGGAAAATAAAATAAATTTTTTTTAATTAACTAATTTTAATTAAATAAAAAAATTTTAGATATATTTTTTTTACAAAATATCTCGTTTAAGATGATTTTTTTAAAAATTACATATCTTAAAAAAACGTGAGAATTAATTCTGAATTTTGAATTAATTAAATAGAAAAATATTTAATCAAAATAAATTAATATTTTTCAAAAAATGTGAAATAGAATAGAAAATAAATAAATTTTGTTAATCATTACTTTAGCTGAAAAGCTGAAAGAAAAATTGTGTATTTACTAAATTTTATTTGTTATGCATTTAAACACGAAAAAATGATTTAATAAACTAGAATATTTGAAATCGTGTACACGGAAAGATGTTTGATTCTTTCAGATCATGTTGCTTTCGAAATTAATAAATTTATTTTAATTAAACGAATTTTTATAACTCTAAAAAATATTTTAAAAATCTAAGTGGGAGAGGAAATTTATTCACAGATAAATTTCGCGGTCTCCATCACCAGTTTGTAGGCGATGCAATTAAACCCTGCATGTCGGCAGTAAGGCCTTTCTCCCCAATAGACAAATTAATTGCAGTATCGCCAGTACAAACCTCTTTTAAGGATAATTCTGGATAATTGTTAGTATGGAGCACTTCTCCACCTGAAGAGTTCACGGCGAAATAATTGATTTGAGATTAGGTGATGGTAAACACTTAGCTGTATATAATAGTATTCTCTCCATCCAAGTCACTGCTATTATATACTGGACCGAAACTATGTCAAATATTTAATTTTACTTAGTAGGGTCAGTTGCCTAGATAGTAAAATTAAAAGAAATTAGCCTGTCTGGACTTATGAAGGATAGTAGACGTCTTCCCATCGAGGCATGCTATTCTGAGGTTATCAGGCTGCTGGCGAATTAATTTTAAAAATTATAGAGGGAACCAAATTAAAATAAATTCAAAGTTTTACTCATCATAATTAATGGTATTTTAATTATGTGATTCTCAGAATTAAAATAAATTTCAACCCACTCGCTTTAATACTCAAAGAAAACAAAATTACGAGACCAAATTTTGTTAACTGAAAATGTAACTTGGATATGCCTTTAACTACAAATGGTATTCCTTTAATACCAGAAAATGTGTTTGTTTCTGAATAAAGTTCTTCCTATGAGCCGAAAGGCATGAAAAAAAAGGTTCAGAAACAAGGAGACACGATTTCAGGGTAGTTAGTGGGTCACGGACTGGTGTGAAAAAATCGAAAGGCAGTTGTTTTCACTGCAACCAGACCCGGTACTAGAAAAAACTATGTCCAATATTTCTCAGAAGGCAGAACAAACAGGGTAATTTATATTCACTGGTTGTAGAAACATGTTTAGCGGTGTTATCTACCGGTACCTGGTGTGTAGATACAGGAGCCACTAATCATATCTGCAATTCATTGTAGGAGTTCCAGAAAATCCGACGACTTAATGATGGGGAGATTTATTTGCATATGAGCAATAATACAAAGGTAACAATAGTTGTAGTAGGAGATGTCACTCTAAGTTTTGGTAGAGATCGATTTTTAATATTGTGAGATTGTCTTTATGTACCTGCCATTAGAAGGAACTTAGTTTCCGTTTCTAGATTTGCTAAAGAGAGATATTTGATTTATTTTAATAACTCTGTGATTATTAAGGATAATAAACGGGTTATCTGTTCTAGTACATTGGTGGATAATCTTTATATTATTACTCTAATCCCTCCTATACTGCAACTAACTGAAACGAATAATACATCTACATTATCATTTAAGAGAAAGTTTTATTTTTTAATGAACCAAATGTTTCTTTGGCACTTACGCTTGGGTCATATTAATCTAAAAAGGATAAACAGACTGATAACAGATGGACCTTTGAGTTCATTGGAAGTGAAGGCACTTTCAGTCTGTGAATTTTGCTTAGAGGGTAAGATGATCAAGAGGCCCTTTTTGGCCAAAGGCTATAGAGCTAAAGAACCGTTGGAGTTGGTTCATTCTGATGTGTGTGGTCCTATGACAATCTGGGCTAGAGGTGACTTTGAGTACTTCGTCAGTTTCATTGATGACTACTCAAGGTATGGATACATTTACCTGATGCACCGTAAGTCTGAATGCTTTGAGAAATTCAAAGAATTCAAGGCAGAGGCGGAGAAGCGTCTAGGTAAAAGTATCAAATCACTACGATCCGACCGTGGTGGGAAATACCTCTTTAGAGAGTTTAAGGACTACTTGTCATCATAGGAAATTATATTCCAGTTGACTGCACCTAGCACTCCACATCAGAATAGTGTAGCTGAAAGAAGAAATAGGACTCTTATGCAGATGGAAAGGTTAATGATGAGTTATTTAGGTTTACCATATTCATTTTGGGAACTCGCTTCAGAAATAGCAGCTTACATTCTAAACTTGGTACCTTCTAACTCAATAGCTTCTACTCCCACAGAATTGTGGACCGGGCGTAAGCCTAGTCTAAAACACATTCGAATTTGAGGGTGCCCAGCATATGTGCTGAAAGAGAACGCGGGAAAATTGAAACTGATGACAGAAGTCTGTTTCTTTATAGGGTATCCAAAGAGAATGAAGGGTGGTCTATTTTATAATCCTAAGGATCAAAAGGTCATTGTTAGCACCAATGTCCAATTCTTGAAAGACGATTATATTATGGATCATAAGCCCAATAGAAAAATTGTTCTAGAAGAACTAAAAAGAAATGCCAGTAGAACGGAAGAAGAACCATAAGTCACTGATATTCCATTACCTTATCGTAGTGGGAGGATTATCGAGACATGTGCAAATCAAGAATAGGGTGCTGATGCACAGGGATTAGATTCTACACAGCCTGTTACTGTTAGTACACAAACACAGGTAGTGCCTCGTCATAGTGGGAGGGTTGTTCATCAACCCGATCGGTATATGTTCTTGGGAGATTCATTTGACAAGATCCTGATAAAATTGAATACCGAGCCCTGCAACTACAATGAAGAACTAAAAGACAAAGATGCAGATCTTTGGCAAAGGATTATGAATTCGGAGATGGAATCTATGTATTCCAATCAGGTCTAGAAACTTGTAAAATCACCCGAAGGGATAAAACTCATTGGATGCAAGTGGATCGACAAGAAGAAGAGAGGAGTAGACGGGAAGGTTGAAACCTTCAAAGCTAGGCTTGTTGCTAAAGGGTTCACTCAGAAAGAAGGGATCGACTATGAGAAAATCTTTTCGTCGGTAGCCATGCTTAAGTCTATCCGGATTCTCTTATCCATTGCCACACATTTCGATTACGAAATCTGACAAATGGACGTCAAGACAGCTTTCCTTAACGGAAGTCTTGACGAGTGTATCTATACGATACAACTAGACGAATTCATTGCAAAGGACCAAAAACACATGTTATGTATGCTTAAGAGATCAATTTATGGACTTAAGCAGGCATTGAAGTTTTGGAACACTCGATTTGATCAAGCCATTAAGTCTTATGGTTTTGATCAAAGTTCGGAGGAGTCCTGTGTGTTCAAGAAGCGTGATGGAAGCGTGATGGAAGCGTGGTGATCTTCCTAGTACTTTCTGTAGATGATATCTTGCTCATCGAAAACGATGTGGGAGCATTATCTACGATTAAAGTATGGTTATCTAGGCAATTCGATATGAAGAACTTGGGAGAAGCCAACCACATCCTTGGGATCAAGCTTGTGTGAGATCAAAAACAAAGAATGTTGGGGCTTATCACAAGCAAAGTATATCGATGATATCCTTACTCATTTTAGCATGCAGGATTCCAAGAAAGGATTTCTTCCTTTCAGGTATGGAATCACTCTATCCAAGGATCAGTGTCTAAAGATACCTGATGAGATAGAGAAAATAAAGGCGGTTCCTTATGCTTCGGCAGTAGGAAGCCTCATGTATGCTATGCTTTGCACTAGACCTGACATTTTCTTTGCCGTTGGCATAGTTAGTAGATATCAGTCTAATCTAGGGCATGAGTATTGGACTGCGGTAAAGAATATAATCAAGTACCTGAAAAGGACTAAGGATTATATGTTAGTTTACTAGGCAGACAGTCTAGTACCTTTGGGGTACACAGACTCAGAATTCTAGCCAAACATAGAGCTTGCATCAGGAGACAACCTTGCAGATCATTTACAAAGAGTTTACCAGTTATGACTTTTGATAGTCATGTAGAGGGCATGGGAGTCAGATGTATAGCAGCATGGTTTTGAGTATAAGTAGGAGATTGTTAGGGTTGGTATACTGAAAACCATGTTTTTAGTATTTAATTTTATTAATTTTCTATTTTATGAGAATCTTTATGAGCAATGTACGTATATTATTTCTTTGTTATGCATGAATATTCAATATTCTGTATAGTATTTAATCTGGTGTGTAGAGTACGGTTTACACATAGAAAATCAGATTTTAGGTTCTTGCAAAATATAAGTTTTATGTTGACAATTTAGATAAAAATAGACATACCATCGGTACAACTGTGGTACGGAGTTTTAGTAGGCCTGTCCTGGTTTCGGGGAACAGATAATAGCGTCGTCTATTGTTCCGACTCTTTGTGCCAATACACTTTGTGTGTATTGAACGGAACATGTGGGGTAATTAATTTTGTACTGATTATATAAATTAATTCACATCGCAAGGTTATTATGAATAGTGCTTATCCTCTTAATCCTGAAATAATTATTGATTTGCTTACATTTAATATTCGTTGTTTTGATTCATTAGAGGGTGCGATCTTATATGACTCTATATTCCCGGTGAATTGGATAGCGGTATTATTTATATGGCAAATATTAATTATTGACGAAATTCACGTTCTGAAAAATCGGGATTGACGATACCCCCTTAAGGAAGCTTATAAGTTTTGATCGAGCCAAACTCTGCAGGTGGATTTAATTATCCGGAGGTCAAATAAGTTAAGCGGAAGGGTTTAAGGAATATCAAGATACTGATTAAATTAAATTGTCAGTAATTAAATTTAATTGGTGGGTATCAAAAATCTTAACTTAGGGAGAAATTGTAAAGATTTAATAATAGGAGCTCAATGCAAGAAGGTCTTGAGATTATGGGTCTGCGTGCAATTATAGTTCTTTAGTGGTGTAAACTGTAATTCTGTGTTTTCTGAAAATTGTTGAAACCGCTGCTAGTTTTTTATAATTGCAGAAACCGCTAGTAGGTATATGTGTTCCACTGGAAGTCTTACTCATAATTACTCCCCATGTCCCTGCTGTAGACCTATCTATACGCAGGTAGGCTGAACCAGTTATATATCATCATGATATCATATTTTATCTTTCAAGATTAAAGATATCTGGGTTCTACCGGTACGAGTTCTCGATAGTCCGTAGCCCACACTACGTTTGAGGATCGTGTAAGGGAATACAGTAGAAGATCTGACAAGAGCTTCAACTCGGAATCAAATCGTAGTTGAAGAATCCATCGACAAAAGGTATTCTTCTTAATTAACTTTGGTTACACGGGTTTTATTTTGATCGTTCGACGTCAAAAGTTTTATCTAGAGCCCGTTTCGGCGTTTGCCCGTCCAGTTAATTTTTTTTGTTAATCATTTGCAAAAATATAGATCTTGGCAGTCTTGCCTCCAACACTACTCTCACCGCAGTTGCTGCCTCTATCACTCTTGCTATCCTCTTGGCTCTAGTCGATCCATCCAGGGGAACCCCAACAGCTACAAGACGAGGACCCATTGGCCCCATCAAATTTCCCCTCGCCCAGGTTATGTAGTCTCCTACGTGCTTTAGCAATGTAGATGCATGAATGCTAACCACCTCTAGCATGATGTCTAGGTCGCTCATGATGTTCGTCTGACGCATGTAAGCAAGAGGAGGCATTAGGACATGGAAATGATCCATGTCGAGAGATTGGTGGAAGACACTCTCTCCGAGGTACCACTCCCAGCAGAATGGGCCCTCAAGTAAAATATGTATCGATGAGATGTCACGGTTGCACATTAGATCTGCACCAGCTCTCCCCTTTACTCCCCGCAAAACGTCCCATTGGACCTGTAAAAGAAGAAAAAACAACCAATAAGAGCATAAAGAAGTTGCTGAGAACATAGCAGTGATAAGGATAGAAAACAGTGGCAGAATAGTGGACAGTGGCAACAAACAATGATAGAACATTGGCAGTAAACAATGACATAACAGTAGCAGTGAACAATGATAGAACAGTGAACAGTGATAGGACAAAAAAGTAGTGGCAGAACAAAATAGAGAGCAATGATAAGAATAAAGAACAGGAGCTATACCTAATCAGGGGTCAACTGGTCCAAGAAAAGTCAGCGTCTATCAAGGCTCTTTCCCCCGGGCTTTGTTCCCTTATACCCCCTCATCCACCGAGTAGCACGGGGTACCACCAGAGGATCCTTATGAGAGTTCGTCGGGACATGCATCCCAAGGAACTCATAACTCCATAGTTGCAAAAGAAAGCATCAGCAGAAGGATAAATAACAGATATGTGAATAGATAAAAGTACAGAAGACAAAAATAATGGTATACCTTGCTAATCCTCTAGTACCTCGCAACGCTGAGCTCCTATGGGATCCGTGTCACTGCCCTCATAGAGCCATAAAGGGTGGCAAGAGTAGTACCTCCCCAATCGTAGGCGATAACCTGGTCTAGATGGAAGAGAACTCCCAGATAATATAGATGGACAATGTTCTCCTTGTTCGCAAATAAGGGGACACCGAAGATGTATAGCAGAATGGCCCGAGCGACCCACTCGTAGTGACGAGGCTCCAAGCACTAGAAATGACAAAAATGAGTATAGAACCATGAGTACCTGACTCGACCCTGATCCATCTGGAGGGGAACAATGCCGAGGAAGTACGTCAGTGCCTCAGTAGAGCGGGGGATGTCTGGGTCAAATGGAATAGGCTCTCCACCAACTCTGATGCCGGTGATTATCGTGAAGTCAAGAAGAGTCAAAGTGGCCTCGAAGGTAGAGAAGTGAAAGTTATTGGTGGTATCCCACCACCTCTCTGCTAGTGTAGTAAGTTGAACCCTATCGTTCCTGGTGTCACCTAACAATGGTATGAATCGAGAGAAATTGGCCTCGTCAACAAAAGCACGGCTCGGGGCTGGGAGAGTTGCATACCACTCCAAGGCGTCTCTAGAACTACCAAAGCCTCGAATATGCCAGCCAGCCTGTAAAAGCAAAAGGAGATGATCAGAAGATATAGTAAAAGCTGTCAGATCAAATCATATACAAAAAGAAAGATGAAAGAGAGAGAACCAAATCCTAGTCTAGGTCCTAAGTTCGTGAGACGATTCTTAGGTTTCTTAAGCCCTAGTGCGCTAGGTAACCCCGATCAAAACCTTAGTTATATGCGAAGGGCTGTTTAGGTTTTAAGTTCGTGAGATGATTCTTAGGTTTGTTAAGCCCTAGTACGCCAGGCAATCTCTATCAAAAACTATAGTCATATGCAAAGCGTTGTCTTGGTTCTAAGTTTCTGAGACGATTCTTAGGTTTGTTAAGCCTAATGCGCTAGGAAACCCTTATGAAAATCCTAGTCATATGCGAAGCGTTGTCTAGATCCTAAGTTTGTGAGACGATTCTTAGGTTTGTTAAGCTTTACTCCTTAGGCACCCTAAGCCCTGCCCTTTTAGCTCCCCAAGCTCTAGTGCACTAGGCAAATCTCTATCAAAAACCTTAGTCATATTTGAAGTGTTGTTTAGGTCCTAAGTTTGTGAGATGATCCTTAGAATTTGTTAAGCCTTGCTCCTCAGGCACCCTAAGCCCTGCACATCAGGCACCCCATGCCCTAGTGCGCTAGGCAAATCTCTATTAAAAATCCTAGTAATATGCGAAGCGTTGTCTAGGTCCTAAGTTCGTGAGACGATCCTTAGGTTTGTTAAGCCTTGCTCCTTAGGCACCCTAAGCCCTAGTGTGCTAGAAAAATCTCTATAAAAAAACTAGTCATATGCACAGCGTTGTCTAGATCCTAAGTTCGTAAGACGATCCTTAGGTTTGTCAAGCCTTGCTCCTCAGGCTCCCTAAGCCTTGCTCTTCAGGCACCCCAAGTCTTAGTATGCTAGGCAAATCTCTATAAAAAAAAATCCTAGTGATATGCGAAACGTTGTCTAAGTTCTAAGTTTGTGAGACGACCCTTAGGTTTTTTAAACCGTACTCCTCAGGCAACCTAAGCCCTGCTCTTCAGGTACCTCAAGCCCTAGTGCGCTAGGCAAATCTTTATCAAAAACCCTAGTCATATGTGAAGTGTTGTCTAGGTCCTATGTTCGTGAGACGACCCTTAGGTTTGTTAAGCCTTGCTCCTTAGGCACCCTAAGCCTTGTTATTCAGGCACCCTAAGCCTTGTTATTCAGGCACCTTAAGCCTTAGTGCGCTAAGAAAATCTCTATTAAAACCCTAGTCATATGTGAAGCGTTGTCTAGGTTCTAGATTCGTGTGATAACTTTTAGGTTTGTTAAGCCCTGCTCCTCAAGCACCCTAAGCCATACTTCCTAGGAACCCCAAGCCTTAGTGCGCTAGGCAAATCTCTATTAAAACCCTATTCATATGCGAAGTGTTGTCTAGGTTCTATGTTTGTGAGACGATCCTTAGGTTTGTTAAGCCCTGCTCCTCAGGCACTCTAAGCCCTGCTCCTTAGGCACCTAAACCCTAGTGTCCTAGGCGTCCTTTGTTTTTAAGCCTTGCTCCCCCGGCACTCATGTTTTAAACCCTAGTATCTGGGTGTTTTGTTCAAAACTTTGGTCGTCTAGGTAATCTTTTAGATTCTTTGTACAATGTCCAAGTCTGTTGTCTTGAGTATGTAGTTCTGAATATTATATGGTGTGGTTGAATTACGACAAGTTTCAAGACCTTTTATTGCATATTGAATATGTTATAACTGGGGTAATCTTTCATGTTTTGGGTTCTTTAATCACATATATTTATCACAAGTACTAGAGAATCCTAGACATGCATTCTATGTTTAAGAAGTGGAACTACAAGCATGCTTCAACATTCTGAATTGAAAAGAAGAAAAGGAGGACTCACTGCATGGTTATGGCGAGAGAGGTGGGCATGAGGCTCATGGAGAAGAATGTCAGGAATTACATTAGAAACTAGAGCTCATACCTCCTCATCCCACTCGGTCTTAGACGGTGAGGTACTGGAGCATACCTTGAGGGTAGATAGGAGTTGGAATGCCCTCGCCAGCATGGGGGTCCAAGAAACCCGCTATCTCTGCCTCGATAGTTGCCTCCTGTGCTGTCCCTGTTGCCTGTGCCGCTATCTCACGATCCTTAACTGCTCGAAGAAAGGTCCACTCTGCTTTAGTCACTAATATATCCATTAACCCCATAGAGGTGGTGGGGGTGAGCGTCTGAAGTCCCGTATGCGGGAACGCTGGAGCCAGCACCTCCAATGGTGCCAATGAATGTGCTATATGTAGTGAAGGGCCCTCGTTGCTCCCTAAGATCATCATCTCCACGGTTGCGACCCGCTATGAAGAGAAAGGGAAGGCATAATAACAAGGTAAATATCCTGCGACGAAGAAGATGACCCAAAAAAGCTAAGAGAAAGCCTTAAAGTTTTGGAACCCGAGAGAAATCGCCAAGAGAGTAGAGAAAGGCTAGAGAGAGAGAGTGAGGGAGTTTGAGTGAAGCTACCCCACGCAGCCTGGGATCTTTAATGACCCTTAGGATATTGCAGTCGCAACATCTAATGTTCACGATTGCAAGGTTGTTGAACCATTTCTTTGCGACCACAAAGTTCATTTGAAAAGATCCTTGCGGACGCAACCTGTCCCAACCGTCACATCGCGACCTAGAGCTCGGAACCCTACGACCGCAAACTATGGATGTTGCGGGTGTACCCTGTTTTTTCATGATTACGTTTTGTGTGTTTTTAATGCCCCTATGATGTATTTGTTTGCCTGTTTTTGGGGTTTAAAAATAGTTTAAAGTTTTGACTCGACTTTTTAATTATTTTTTTATTCAGTTCTCATCCAAATATTTAGGTCTTTACTCGACCTATTAATTTGTGGTTTTCTTCCGATAAAAATAGTTTTAAAATCTTGACTCGACTTTTTAATTATTTTTTATCCCGTTCTCGTACAAACTTTTAGGTCTTGACTCGACCTATTAATTTGCGTTGCTTTTCCTTTTATGATAATTTTAGGATTTTGACTCAATCCTTTTAATTATTTTATTCCCAACAGAGTTCTTAGATTTTGACTCGATTTATGAATTCCTGTTTGTCTGTGCTTCTTTAGGTCTTGACTCGACCTTTAGGGTATCCATTGTCATGTTAGAATTTGCATCATGTTAGTAACCGCATCATGTTTCAAATCTTACATTTGTCCTAGAACTACGTTTTGGTCTGATCCCTAGCAAAGGGGTATGTAGGTAGCTCGATGAAAATTCGAGTACGACCATCATCATATGTATGCTTGTGTGTTTATAGCCTAAGATTGAGGGCTTAGTTAAATGGATGTTGTCTCTGAATCTTTGATCTAACTCACATCACACATTGCTGTGCAAGTTGTGCCAAAGATGGGCAACTATAGACACCACGATTTGGCCCTATCGAATCTTAGGCTTTTCCAAGTGAATCTAATGATGAAAACTAAGTGGGATGATGCACAAAGTCACTAAACGGTCGCTGAAAAATGATTCAAATCAAGTACTTTGTCAAATTGAACCACAAGATCACAATTTTTGAACCTTGAGGCCGCAACCTTTTGAACCTCGCGACCTAGTTGTTCATTAGCCTAAATTGTTGTACCTGCAACCTTTGAAACCTGTGACCGTAGCCTTCATTCTCACGACCGCAATCGAAAACTCTTGAAACCCCTATAATTTGTGGCGGTCGCAACAACCATCCACACGGTAACAACCTTCAAAGGTAGTGGCCGCAATCTTTTGAGAATATTCTGAGCCCATAAATGTGTCACCACGTCATTGGTTGACATTTTTCATATAAACATACATTCGATACGATTTTAGGAAGAGGAGAAGGACGATTGAGGTACGCCGATACTCTGTCAGTTCAATTACTCACACCCCGACCCGTACTACTGCCTGTTCTACTTTGAGTACTAGAATTGGAGTACTTCTTGAGGATTGGATAGACGATTATCACATCTTATAAGTTAAGGACACGTTCAGATAGCTACATTTTAGGTACACTTGTACGAACCTCGACATTTCGCTCTCTACACTTCCAACTCCCGTAGAGTGGTCAGGTTAACTTTTTGTATCTCAATTTCTGAGTTGCTTGCTTTTCTCTTCATTTGTTATCACTAGGTTTAATTGCCTTAATTACCTCATTCACATGTTTAATGGTCAATTTTGATTAGTCGAATTGTGAGTATGCTTAATTCTACGAACTTGGTGAACATCGAATTACCTATAATTTCGTTGTGGTTTTAATCAAGATAGCCTTAATCGGATTCTGTCTTACTTCATAAACACATCGAATGCTTGCATACAATACACTGTTTACCAAAACTCCGTAAAATTGTGCCTATAGTCCTTGCGGTCGCAACATTAAATGTTGCAAGCGTTACATTATGGCACTAACATCCTCACGGTCGCAATATTGATCCTTACACCCGTGTACTTTTTCCCTAATTTTCTTGCGATCGCAACATTTGTATGTCACGACTGCAACCTTTATCTATTTTCAGTAGCTTAATTTTGCCTTTACAGTATTTTGTTGATGATATGAGAAGTCCAGTATGCAACCTGTAGTGCGGTTCAGCATGATTGAGGATCAAAAACCTTTAGGATTACTTTTTCTTTGTTTACACTCATGTTATGCTTACCATGTGTCGTTAGTGTTATTTTATACGATTAGGGTTTATTAATCTCTTTTAATGATCATTTTCCTTGTTTATCGCATGCAGTTTTTATCATATATCCTTTAGTATACATCCAGCATGACTAGGAGTTAGGCTATCTTTTTATGCTTCGTTTTCCTTTATTACGTGTCTAAATACTTAGAATATGTATTTTCTTATTTGATTTCGATTGTTCTCTTTTTGCCGCCACATTTTGTATTTGTATACATTCGAGAAATCTAATTATGAACTAATAATGATTAGTAGAGGCCTGTGATGCCCCGTTCCCCAGACACGTCGGGACATACGTAACTATAAATAAGGGTCACATTCTAGCCGAACATTCATAATTACATATGATAATTAATACATCATTAATGGTTTAGAATTTGTTTAAAATACTTAATGATTACAGTCATTCAGAAATTTTAACAAAAGTTACATTATGTACGTGGAAAACTGAACAAAAGATCCAAAAGTAACCATCCTACGTCTTCAAGCTGCGTCGTTGGGGTAAGCTAGCTCCTACCATTGTCCCCCTTCTTCGTAGTCATCTTCCTGCATGGACACGCCTTCCTAAACAGGTCTTTTTTCTTCACCTGTGGCACGAATGCCATGAGCTCCGCCCAGAAGCAAATTCTCTAAACCGTCTAACAAACTCACAATAAAATATCGTACAATACGTTTCGTATAATACCTAATGCAAATTTAAGAACCAAGAGACAGACCATTTATCATTTTTAACAAGGCAAGCATACATGAGAACAAGTGTGCGAGTGCGTGATGTGGATGAATGTCATGCAATTTGCCCAACCCAAGTACTTTCAGGACAATATCACGAATTCCACACCGAAAATTACAAAGTAGACTTGTTGGCTCTTGATCACCGAACCTATCCTCATCTTGTTGCGACTAGTAAATGCCTTATCGGGCATTATGCCACAGCTGTTTTACTCAATGGCAACGGTGTGGGGACCGACCTTTATGCAATTTTACCCATCCTTATTCCAAGTTGACCAATCCTACCTTAAGGACAAGGATACTCATTAGGTGTCAATCCAAAGTCTAATTAAAGTTAGTTATGAACCCATGATGCCTAATCCCCCGTTTATAATAAAAACCTCCAATTTCATTTTTAAATAAGGTAACTAGGGACGTCCTAAATCCACAACCATCGAATAAATGATTTCCATGTCACCCAACCCAATATGAAAGGTACGAAGAGACTCCAATAACCCAAGATAAAATGTAAAAATGCTCATGATGTGTAATATGCTTCTCGTGTACAATTAATCATAGCATGTCATATATGTGATATAGAATCGAACTATTGGCATGAGTTCACTTCATCAAAATTATCATTTTCATATACCAACTACTCACAAAATTCATATAAAGTTCACATACTCAAGTTCCATGAAGTAGCATGCCAATCGAGTACCTAGCAAATTTTAGGTAAACGTTCAATTACTAGTTTTTAAGTTGCAACAGTGTTTTGAAGCATTTAGACATAAATTTAATTTCTGAAATTTTAACACCAATTAGATAAAAATATACCCTACAACTTTCATGTTTAATGCTAAGGTTAGATCCTAGGGCAAAATGGTCATTTGATTTAATTTAGGAAAAATCATTCAGCACTTTACAGAGAAAAGTGCAGAATTTAGGCCTCTGTTGGCCACGATTTGGGCATCAATTTAAGGGATCTAGGTCTGATATTTGGTGATGTTTTAGTTTAAGGTGTCCCCTACAAATTTTATGTTTTGTGTTAGGGCAAGTTGTTTGGAAAACGTTTGAGAATTTGACTAATTTACAAAAAGGGTTCAGTCAGCCTAAAAAGGGTCTGCAGAATGTGTTGTTAACTGAGAATGTTCAAAATATTTGGGGTATCATACGAGGGTATTTTGGACAGATTTTTTCTCAGTATTTATTTTAATATGTTAGTTACGATTTTTGTGTTTACCACTTTTGAATTTGGCTTTTAAAAGGTTAGGTTTCTAGTCTCATACAAATGTGTGACAGAGAGGTCTGCCAGTCACTGAAACACAACAGTGACTTTGAGAAGTGTTTTGACCTATCAAGGCTTTATATTTTTGGCTCATCTTTGGTGGGAAGTAAGATAAATCTGTCCTCCACAAGTGGTATATTTTGACGCCCGTTCCCTGGGCACGTCGGGACATATGTAACTATAAATAAGGAACATATTCTAACCGAACATTCATAATTACATATGATAATTAATACATCATTAATGGTTCCAAATTTATTCAAAATACTTAATGATTACAGTCATCCAGAAATTTTAACAAAATTTACATTATGTCCGTGAAAAACTGAACAAAAGATCCAAAAGTAAACATCCTATGTCTTCAAGCTGCGTCGTTGGGGTTAATCGACTCCTGCCACTCTCCCCCTTCTTCATAGTTTTCTTCCTGCACAGACACGCCTTCCTCAAAAGGTCCTTCTTCATCACCCGTGGCACGAATTTCATGAGCTGGAGCCCAGAAGAAAATTCCTTAAACCATTTAACAACCCCACAACAAAATATCCTACAATACATATCGTATAATACCCAATGCGAATTTAAGAACCAAGAGACAGACCATTTATCATTTTTAACAAGGCAAGCATACATGAGAACACGTGTACGAGTGTGTGATGCGAATGAATGTCATGCAATTTGCCAAACCCAAGTACTTTTAGGACAATATCATGAATTCCACGCCGAAAATTATAAAGTAGACTTGATGGCTCTTGATCACCGAACCTATCATCCCCTCATTGCGAATAGTAAATGCCTTGCCGGGTTTTATGCCACAACTGTTTTACTCAATGGCAACGACATGAGGACCGACCTTTATTCAATTTTATCCATCCTTATTCCAGGTCGACCAATTCCACCTTAAAGACCAGGATCCTCATTAGGTGTCAACCCAAAGTCTAATTAAAGCTAGTGAAGAACCCATGGTGCCTAATCCCCCGTTCATGATAAAAATCTTCAATTTCATTTTCAAATATGGCAACCAGGAATGCCCTAGATCCACAACCATTGAATAAATGATTTCCATGTCACCCAACCCAATATGAAAGGTATGAAGGGACTCCGATAACCCAAGATGAAATGTAGGAATGCTCATGATGTGCAATGTACTTCTCGTATACAATTAATCATAGCATGGCATATATATATGATATGGCATATGGTACAACTTGTTAAAACATCAAGTACAAGCATGCGAATTATAACCATAATTTATGTGACATAGAATCGAAATATTGGCATGAGTTCACTTCATCAAAATTATCATTTTCATATATCAAATACTCACAAAATTCATATAAAGTTCACATACTCAAGTTCCATGAAGTAGCATGCCATTTCAGTACTTAGCAAATTTTAAGTAAACGTTCAATTACTAGTTTTTAAGTTGCGAAGTGTTTTGAAGCACTTAGATATAGATTTAATTTTTGAAATTTCAACACCAATTAGATAAAAATATACCCTACAACTTTCATGTTTAACATTATGGTTAGATCCTAGGGTAAAAAGGTCATTTCATTTAATTTAGGAAAAACCATTCAGCACTTTATAGAGAAAGGTACAAAATTTAGGCCTCTATTGGTCACGGTTTTGGGGCATCCATTTAATGGATCTAGGTCTGATGTTTTGTGAACTTTTAGTTTAAGGTGTCCCCTAAAAGTTTTATATTTTGTGCTAGGACAAGTTGTTTGGAAAACGTTTGAGAATTTGACTAATTTACAAAAAGGGTTCAATCTGCCTAAAAATGGTCTACAGAATGTTTTTTAACAGAGAATGATCAAAACTTTTGGGGTATCATCCGAGGGTATTTTGGGCTAATTTTTGGTCAGTATTTATTTTAATATGTTAGCTACAATATATATGTTTACCACGTTTGGATTTGGCTTCTAAACATTTAGGTTTTTGGTCTCACAAAAATGTGTGACAAAGAGGTCTGTGAGTCACTAAAACACAATAGTGACTTTGGAAAGTGTTTTGACCTATCTAGGCTTCATATGTTTAGCTCATTTTTTGTGGAAAGTAAGATAAATATATCTGCCACAAGTTTTATATTTTGACCTAAGCTCAGTTCTCACTCTAACTTAGGGTTTTTAGGTCAGCAACTCGGAGTGGTTAAGATCTGACGCTCTTTAGAAAAAATGACATATCTTGAGTTCTACCCAATGAAATCACTTCAAACTAATTTTGTATGAAAGATAACTCAAAAATATAGGTTTGGACACAAAAATCACTTTAAGATCACATTTCTACAATTAGGTTACTTAGGGTTTTAATAGCTTAGCTCATGCGGTGTCTATTTTTGATGTATTTTCTTTGCATGCATGTTAAAAACTCATATAAACCAAAACTCCAGAACATGTTTAAGCCATAAAACTAAAAAATATACATATGCAAGCACATGCAAAAATTGATCATGCATAAACAGTTCATAAACAATTCCTACAACACCTTTTGAGTTTTTCTTAGTTTCTTTTTCTTAGAGTTGATTATAGAGATGGATTGAGGGTTTTTTATAAAAGAATATCAGAAAGTTTTAGGAGATTTGTTTACCTCTTTTGATGCTTAAAAGGTTGAAGAAAAAATGGACTTAGCTCTATAGCTCTTCCCTTGATACTTTCCTCCTCCTTCTTTCTTCCTTCTTTTTTCTTCTCTCCTTCTTCTTTGAAAACACTTAGAGAATTTTGGTCCCTCACTCTCTCACTCTCTCAGCCGAATATGTATATAGGAGAAGGTGTGTTTGTGTCTTACTTTTATAGAAAAATTATAGTGGAGGATTAATTATTACATAAAATTTAAATTTTTCTTGGTCCCTATTGGTTGCATAGGGTGGTGGGAGTTATTTGAGAGAGATATATATCAGATCTTGCAGATGGAGTTTCAGGTGGGGTCTGTTTCGAAAGACCAAAAGCTGTTTTTGCATTTAATTAGGGTTTAAAATGTATTTTAGTACCATTTTGTGCAAGAAAATGTATAAAATATTAATTTTATGTATCTTTTTGGTATCTAAACATACTAAAACCTATTATATTAATGTATTTATAATTAGTTTAGTCTTTTCTTGATTTATCATAATTTTGATAGCAATTAGTTAAATAGATGTAGGCTTTTAAGCAAAATTAAGCTAGTTTGACAAAAATTAACTTTCTGACTTATTTATTTTGTGGAGACTTTATGTAATTATTTGTTTACTTTTGTTAATCTATATTATTATATTATTATATATATTACTTTTATAAAAAATATTAGATCAAAATAATACTTAACTTATACATCTTTTTCTCATTTTTAAGCTTAAAAAGGCAAAAAGTAGCTTTTTGGGCACACATCCCTAGGTGGCCAGCCATGCAAGGGAAATTTGGTGATTTTTGTTGTTATTTTATATTTTATTAATTAATTGTATATAAATATATAATTTTGAGTGTCTATGTGTCAAATTTTGAATTTTTAGGACTTTTTACTGTACCAAGGGCAAAATGGTGATTTTATCCTAATTATGAAAATTTTTGATTTTTAATTTTATATTTTATGTTATTTACTTAATTTAAGCTGTCATGGTACTTTTTTGAGTATTAGAATTTTACCTCTGAGTATTTGGTCTTTTTAGGATTTTCGAGTTGAGTTAGGGTTTCGGGTTGAGTTAGGGTTTCTCTCGTTCATGCAGCGACCTAAGCTCTCATTGTGTATCCGTCGCTAATACTAGGATTTGAGCTGGGTTATTACAATCTAGGTGGTTACTACTAGGATCCGGACTGGGGTGTTACAAGGCTAACCTCACAGTTGGGCGAACGGGGTGCCTAACACTTTTTTCGATTTGTACCTTAGCCCCCAGACTCTTGTTTTCTCTAGTTAACGTTTTAAAGATCAGTGGCTCTTTTTGTTTTTCTTGATTTTTCTCAAATACCAAGTGGTGACTCCTCTTTCAATAAAATGAGTTTTCAAAATCTTTCTGTTTTCAAGGTGTTAAAAGTTTTTCAAATAACTTTTGAATTCTTTATATTTGAATAAAATCCCAAATCTCGGCACCACAGAAGTTGTTCCTCTTTTCTTTAAAAGACAAAGCCAAACATTTGCTTAATTCCTTAGAGCCGAGCACAATCACAACATGGGCCAAACTTCAACAGCAATTTCGAAAAAAATATTTTTTGATAGGCAAGACCAACCAAATTCGACACGGCATTATGAGTTTTACCCAACTCGACAGTGAAACCTTTCACGAGACTTGGGAACACCTTAAGGATCTCATTCGAGCCTACCCTCACCATCAGGTACCAAAGTGGCAACTAGTTCAATACTTCTACGACGGGTTGACGCCTCGACATAGTTAATTTGTTGATGCTATTGTTGTGGAACATTTATATTGAAAAATGAGAATGAGGTTTAGAGTCTTATTGAGAGTTTGAGTGAAAACTCCTAACACCGAGCCTCGGCCTCTCGTACTGACCCATCTATAGCCTCTTCTACCGACCCATCTATAGCCTCTTCTACCATAAAAACCCGGGGCATGTACAAAGTTACACAACCTCTCGATCTTGTGGCCACACTAACACAGACTTTGAGCCAACTCCTGACAAATGGTCCAACCACAACACCTTTTACCCCACCACTAGCCTACCCAAGACCTTGTGCTTTATGCATTAGCCCAGCTCACTTTGTTACTGACTGCCCTGCCGCTGCACAATACCCCGAGTTTGTGTAAGAACAGGTTAATGCGGCACAAGGTTTCTCCTGTCTGACCAATGATCCATTTTCCTACACCAACAACTTAGATTGGAGATGTTAGGGTTGGTATACTGAAAATTATATTTTTAGTATTTAATTTAATTTTAATAAAATTAATTATGAGAATTTTTATGAGAATTTTTATGAGCAATGTATACGTATTATTTCTTTAATGTTATGCACGGATGTCCGATATTCTGTATAGTATTTAATCTGGTGTGTAGAGTATGGCTTGCACACAAGATCAGATTTTAGGTTCTTGTAGAATATAAGTTTTATGTTCACAGTTTAGATGGAAATGAACATACCATCGGTAC
>JAULJZ010180093.1:0-22618 GCA_032270985.1 Heliamphora pulchella
GCATGGTTTTGTGTGTTCAATAGCGCAGTAGAAACACCCGGTGACCTGCATCAAAAGCAAAAGTTCCAAATGAGCCTCTCTCTCTCTCTCTCTCTATATATATATATATATATATATATATATATATAGAGAGAGAGAGAGAGAGAGAGAGATGTTCAACCTTCCTACCCACAATTTGGCTATCTGCCACGATCTGCATTTTAATGATTTCCTAGTTTTTAGGAACTTGCTTCATTGTTATTTAGACACTATCTATCGCTCTTGCAGTAATAGAGAATACCTTCTCAAATTTGTTCATTTCTGTTGAGGATTGCTCTCTAGGATAGATCTGTTGAATTAGATTAGAACCGTTAGTCATGTTCCTATTTTATTGGTTTGTTCCCTATTTGTAGCAAAGTAACGTTGTAGAGAACTTTATTTAAGAAGTTTATCTATACTATCTATAAAGGGAACCCACAAGTTTTGAAGTCCTGTCACGTAATTTCCAGTTCCAAAATTATGCATAACCTAATTGCCACAAAAGGGATAAAATTGTAAATGGTCAATGCAATAACTACTTTTCAATTTTCTAAAATTCAAAAAATAACTGCACATGTGTAAGAGGTCTGGTTCCCTCGAAGCAACCAAACCCACAAACTTGTCATCAGCAATTGGCTTGGCCCATTTGTATGAAGCCAAATATCATTCTCATCAGAAGATCGTCACACCAGCCCAAAAAGCTAACTTTCTATCTCGCAATGGGAGTCTGAAAAGGACTCCCACAAGGCCAATAAAGAAAATGACCACAAATGAGTTGAACGAGAGAAAAGGTGGGCCTTTGTTTCAGAAGCAATGAACGATTTGGTCCAGGGCATCACTGTAAGAAGCTTTTTTTATATACAGGCATAAGAAGAAATCAATGATGATGTGGATATGGAAATTAGAAGAAGCAGGTGAAGCAAATGAGGAAGTACCAAAAATCTCCTTACATGCCATTCCCAGAACTCATGCATCTCAAACCATTCGAGTTATGGGGAGTCTCAACTAGAGGTGTAAAAATGGGCCAAGGCCCGACGGGGGCCCAAAGCCCGCCACTATTTAGGTCTGGCCCAGCCTGGCCTGTACTGTTCATGGGCCAAGCCTGGGCCCCCAAACCCGTGGGCCAAGCCGGGCCGAGGCCCACCCGCCCAAAAGCCAGCCCTAGGCCCGCTGTTAGCCTCAGGCCCTTAGGTGTGGGTTAGATAGGGTTAAGAAAGAAAAAGGGAAAGAAAAGGGAAAGAAAAGAGAAACAGGCGCCGCCGCCGCTCCAACCCCCCCGGTGTCTACGCTCTCGCCGATGCTACTTCATTGGCGCCGACGCACCGCCACCGGCGATGCCAACCTCAGCGCCACCTGGCCCATCTCCCGCCGACGCCGCTCCACCCGCCATCCCTCCCTCTCTCTGTTTGCGTTGTCGTTTGGTGTGGGCGTGTGGTGTTGTCGTTTGCCTATTCCACAACGCCACTCCACCCAACGCCTCAGGCCGCCGCAGCCACCACCGCCGGTCAACGGCAACGCCACTGCCGGCGACCCCCCTCACCACCTCTCTCTCTCTATATATATATATATATATAAGCCAGGCCCACCCAAGCCCGCCCCAAAGCCCGTTCAAAAGCCCGGGCCCGAGCCCTTAACCCCCAGGGCCTGGGCTGACCCCCAGAGGAAAAAGCCCTGCCCGAAAAGTTGGCAGGAGCCCGCCGGGCCCGGGCCGGGCTTGCCCCGCCCGGTCCCAAATTACACGCCTAGTCTCAACCAGAGGAGGGTCACAATGCTCATTGATTCTGGGAGCGCACATAACTTTGTGTGTGAAAGGTTGGCAAAAAGAAATGGGTTGCAGCCACAAATGCAAATGGGAAATCAGAGGTCATGGTAGCTTCAGGAGAGAGATTTATTAGCCCAGGTAAAGGTGCAAATACCCAATTATATCTAGGAAAAGCTGTGCACAACCAATGATATGGAGGAACTATTGTTGATGTAGACTTTTATTTATTGCCACTTGAGGGTTATGATATTGTTTTGGGGGCTCAGTGGTTAGGAACTTTGGGACCCATTGACTTTTCTAAACTAAAGATGAAGTTTCTGGTGGCAGGAAGGGAGGTGACTCTGCAGGGGTTGACAACTTCAGAAGATATCAGGAGTTTTGCTTCAATTGTACTTCATGAAGGTCCCGCAAAGGCAACCTGCTGGTTCTGTTGTGCATTCACAAGTGCAGCAACTCCTCAAAAAATATAAGGTGGTGTCGGTTGCATTGAAGGGCCTTCCCCCAAAACATGCGTAGGATCACAGAATTCACTTGCAGCCCGACCAAGGTCATGTGTCTGTCAAGTCCTATTGATAGCCCTACTTCCAAAAAATAGAAATTGAAAGGTTTAATTGCTGACATGCTTTCTTCCTGCATGATTCGACCAAGCAACAACCCATACTCTTCTCCTGTTATTTCGGTTAAAAAGTATGATGGGACTTGGCGAATGTGTATCGATTATTGAGCTTTAATCAGATCACAATCAAAAATAAGTTTCCGATTTCAGTGATTGATGAGCTTGGATGAATAAAATGGTGCACAGTTCTTCTCCAAATTGTGTTTGCAGTCTGGTTACCATCAGATTAGAGTGCACCAAAGTGACGGGAAGAAAACTGCTTTTTGAACTCACCAAGGTCACTACGAGTTCGTAGTAATGCCGTTTGGTGTCACCAATGCGCCTTCGACAATTCAGTCTCTTATGAAATGAGATACTCAAAGCTTACTTGAGAAAATTTGTTCTAGTTTTCTTTGATGACATTTTAATATACAGCATTACAGCAAAACGTGGGCTGAACATATGAGTCATTTAGAGGCTTTATTTTGAGTTTTAAAACTCCATCAGTTGTATGTCATGTTAGAAAAATGTCTGTTTGGCCAAAGGGAAATCAATCACCTAGAAGTGGTGGCTAGCTCCGGTGGCCAGGAGCTGCAAATGCCCCACTTCCACCCAGGGTTCAAACCCTGGGGTCCCCTTCTCCACTTAACTATCCAAAAAAAAAAAAAAGAAATCAATCACCTAGGCCATGTCATTTCTAGTACGGGTGTGGGCTGTAGATCCTGAAAAAATTGAAGCAATGCAAGGGTGGCCTAAGTCTCAATCACCAAAAGCTTTACGTGGATTTTTAAGCTTGACTGGTTATTATCGAAAATTCATCCCGAATTATGGCAAGATAGCCGGGCCTCTGACGAAGATGCTAAAGAAAGATGCCTTTAAATGGCGCCCCACTTCAAAAGAAGCATTCGACAAACTCAAAGTTACCATGACACAAGCTCTAGTCCTAGCATTACCTGATTTCTCTAAGGCATTATGTAAACAACAAATTTCGAGTCCCAAAATCATAACAAAAAATTGTATGAACAAATTGAATTTTATTGAATTTGAAGATGAATTACAATCTCTTATAGGATTTCCAAATCAAAGAAATATATCCTTTGATTCTTCTTTTCGAATATTGAATCGAGCGCTTGATAGTGTGTTCCCGAATTGAACGGCAAAATATCCCTCGAGTTTGGCGAAATAGATTATGAAACTTGAGTGAAAGATTTAGGGTTTTAAAGCTTTAATCTGCAGAGCTCTCTCAATTGTTTGATATCTCCAAGTAATGGATATAAAAAATTTGGTCTTTGACTTTGGCCAAGACACCCCTATTTATAGGAGTGTGTGGTAAAGAGTCACGAAGAGACTTACATTATTTTAAAGTGATAATTATCTAAGCTTATAATTATCTCTTTTATTTATTTTTTAAAATAGATAACTATTCAGTGACATAATTATATCTCCTTTATCTCTTCTTTTAAAGAGATAATTATCTAGTAACATAATTATTTATTTTTTATTTATTTTAAACATAATTATGCACTTTTACTTTGATTTAGAAAAAAATATTTACTTTTATTTCATGTAGGTCCCATGTAAGTGGCTTAATTTAATTAGCCTAAGATTGTCATTTGGAAGACTAGAATATTTACTGTTCGTACCATTTAATTTGGGACTCTTTTAACACATGGCTATATTTAATTTGCTAATAATTATGATATATTTTTTACTCTCGTGACACATGACAATTGATTGGAACAGCCAGCACGTCAAAAATTCCGTCTAATCTCTATGAACATGAATTCAAAGAATAGCCGACCTCAATTGATTGGGACAAAAGTTTAGTTTGGTTTGATTTGGTTTGAATATGTGACAATTTATGACAGACTAAAATTTACATGCCTACACATTCATCATTGAATGTGATGCTTTGAGGTCCGGCATAGAGGCTACTTTGATGCAAGAAAGGCCGATTGCTTTTTATAGCCATGCACTTCATGGAATGCATTTGTTATTGTCCATCTATGAGAAGGAAATCCAAGCTCTTGTCGTGGTTGTCCAAAAATGGCGACCTTATTTGCTCGGTTGTAGGTTTATTGTGCGCCCTGATCATCAAAGTCTTAAAATTTATGGGCTCAAAAAATCACAACAGTTGCTCAACAGAGGTGGTTATTCAAATTCAAGGGATTCAATTTTATTGTGGAGTACAAAAAAGGAAGAGAAAATACTGTTGTATATGCTCTTTCTAGGAGAGAGAACAAAGCAAATGAAGTTGGGAATAATTTTGCCATCTCAATGCCATTACCCAATTGGATGCAAGTAGTCCAGGATGAGACCAAGGTTAATCGCACTATCCAACAACTAGTGCAAATGATTAAGGAAGGAGAAACTGTGCGTCCATGGAGGTTGCAAGATGATGTTTTGTTTTTCAAACATAAAATATATTTGGCAGAAGATTCCCATCTCATTAAGGACATCATTGGGCAATTTCACGGCAACACACACGAAGGATTTCTTAAAACCTTTCATAGAAGTCGGGCTAACTTCTATAGGAAGGGTATGAGAAAGAGAAAAAGGAGTGCATATGGAGCCATGAGCCTATGACACTTGCCAAAGGCATAAAGAAGAACAATTAGCACCAGTGGGCCTCCTACAAGGCTACAACCATTTCCTATACCAAATAACATGTGGAAAGATATTGCAATAGATTTCATTAATGGATTACCTCTCTCTAATGGTAAATCCACCATCCTTTTATATGCACACTTCATCGCTATCTCTCATCCATATACTGCAGTAGGGGTTGCTCGAGTATTCTTTGATCAAATATTTTTTACATTGTATACCTCACTCTATTGTGTGTGATAGAGACCAAGCTTTCACGAGTGCATTTTGGAGGGGTTATATCAATTAAACGGCACCAATTTCAACTTCAGCTCAAGCTATCACCCCTAAACGAGGGGCAAATTGAGGTAGTCAATGGAACTATCGAGATGTACCTCAGATGCTTCACAAGTTCGCAACCTAAGAATTTGATCAAATGGCTAACCTGGGTAGAATTTTGTTATAACACCAGTTGGCATTAAACAATAGGCCAAACTCCATTTGAGGTGGTTTATGGATGACCTCCTACTTCTCTCATAGCGTATATTTCGGGAACGGCTAAAGTTGTAGCTGTCGAACAAGAATTAATGGAGAGATGCTCTCATCAAAGAAATTCAAGAACAAATCAGGGAGGCACAAGGATGAAGCAGGTTTATGACTCCAAACATAGGGAAAGAGAGTTTGCAGTTGCCAACATGGTGTACTTAAGGTTGCAGCCCTATAGGCAACTTTCTGTGTCACTTGGGAAGAATCATAAGTTGACAGCACAGTACTATGGTCCTTTCAAGTTTCTGCAAAAGATTCATGCTGTGGCTTATAAGCTTGATTTGCCGATTGGTTCTCGAATACACCCCGTGTTCCATGTTTCCCTTCTCAAGAAGAAAATTGGTGATGGTGCCATAGTGCAGCAGCAACTACCCAATGACAGCCTTGGCCCTTGACGAAGAAAGAGTAGTTCCAATGCCTCTGGCTGTTCTTGATCGTCGGGTTCGAAGGAGAAAACAAGAGGTTTTGATTCATTGGCAAGGATTATCTCCAGCAGAAACCACATGGGAAAATCGGCACTCAATTAAAGAGCAATTTCCAGATATCACCCTTGAGGACAAGGGTGAGATTTAAGGGGAAAGAGATGTATCAGCATTTTGATGATTTCCTAGTTTTTAGGAATCATGTTGCTTTGTTTCTCAAATTTGTTTCATTTCTGTTGAGGATTGTTCTCTAGGATAAATCTGTTGGATTAGACTAGGACTGTTAGTCATGTTCCTATTTGATTGGTTTGTTCCCTATTTGTAGGAAAGTAACGTTGTAGAGAACTTTATTTAAGGGGTTTATCATTAATAAAAAGGGGATTTGAATTCTCTTGAAAACTTGTAATGCGTAGGAGGTCTGGTTCCCAGAAGCAACCAGAAAATTGCTTTATCTTGCTTTGTTTTTTCAAAATAGGGAAAGAAAAAGACACAGGGCAAAGCTCAACTGTACCACTATCTTCTATCCATGCTTGCATTTTTTATTCCAATTTTTTCTTTCTTATCCTTTTTCCTTTTTCTTTATTTTTTTTCCATAGGGAAGGGCGGACCTGTGAGATCAATGGTTAGATTTTCTTTCTTTTTTTTCCTTTTATAATTAACCTAGGCCACAGATTGGCTGCCATCCCAGCCAACCATCAGACCATTTACTTGCTTGTCGAGAAGGTGTTTAAGATCCTTGAAAGATTTGACCCAACCCTATGTAGCATCCAAAAAACTTCACCAAGCTGCAGGCATCTTCCACTCGAAATGAACAAAGATCACCATAAAAAAAAATACCACAACGATACTATACACCTATGTTATATGGACTCAGGTGAGAGTGTCAAGTGCGAATACGTATCTAAGTGTTAGATTCATCTAATTTTCATGCCAAAGATTCTGGAACATGGCAAAATATTTATACATTTCTTTTATTTTTTAGGGTAAATGATGCTTACAAAGTTTTATAGTGTAATCCATTCATAATATGAGTGTTAATGTATAGTTCTATAGTAAACTTGAATTACTAAATATACATCATAGGCAATGATCAATTAAAAATGTCATATCTCATACCCTTAGGCCTTATCCAAGTGCCGAAGACGGGTACTTTATATATTTAGAAAAGTCCATGTAACATAGGTATACGCTAAACCAATTCTCATCAGGGTATTGAGAAAAAGAATCCTCTTACAATAACTTCAAGAAGATGCCATTCAGCTTAAGAAACCTCCAACTAGACTGGTAGATTGACTGGGCAAGACAACCATTCAAATATTTAAAATGGATAACAGAAAATTAAAAATGATAAACCCCCTGAATTCGTTTAAAAAGAAGATTTGTGGGATAAATATTATGCAGGCTATTATGAATGTTGCGCTTCACTGAAATAGGCATTCATCTTTCAACAACTTGCAAGTATTTAAGCAAACAATAGGTTACTTGTTTTTTATCCCCTTTCCCCTCTTCAGTCAGTTAACATGAGAACACAATGTAATAACTCAACAGTAAAGCATTTACCTCAATATACTCCACGCCCATTTCGCTCAGATTATCTAGAATGTTGTCTGTTGAAAGCAAGCTAATAACTCCTCCGGAACCAACTGGCATTTGGAGTATTTCCCACGGTGACTTCATCAAAATCTTATGTTTGTTTTGTGCTTCTAGTGAACCACTAACAACAGGAAGCTTCTCTTCTTCCAGGAACCAGACCTAAAAGTGAGTCAAAATGTGAAAGACGAGAATAAAAAGTAAAGAATATGCATATAACACGCATTTAGTTATATCATTTGGGTATTCATTTTGCAAGTGATCCATTAACAAAACTGACATGTAAAAATATGTAATGAAGCATTACAAAAGGAGAGTAGTTGATAAAGCTGTGCAAGGATAAAAAGTTTTTATTCATGGAAAGTTCTACTTCTGTTATAACTAAGCACGTGAATTTTCTTTGAAAGAAGAAATTAAGATTTTGAACACCAACCTCAATCCAGTTGGCTAAGAAATCACAAGATCTAAAAAAAAAATTTATGATTTCTTGGCCAGTAGGTCAACAACTATAAAAGACACATCACTTTAATTGTTAACATTGACATCACTTTAATTGCTAAATCCTTGCATTGCATAAGAATATTAAACACAAATAATAAAAGACCATTACTACAGCTTTATCATTTCAGAAAATGGATGCACTGACCTTATTTGAGTCGAACGAAAAGTAGTCATGATTTGCAAATGTAATTTGGAGAGAATGGATATCGTGAGTAGGGCAAACCAAAATCAGAGGCACAGAAGCACGATCTTCTATCTGCAATGGGCGAACATATTAATTAGACCATGCAGATATATGTGTTCTAGACAAGGCAGAGTCAGGACATTTGCTCAATATTTTGCATATTAAAGATAAAAGAAATGGAAAGAAATTAATAACGACAACTAATTTTTATTTTGATTTTGCTATGTGGCTCTTCCTTCCTATTACCTACTACCACAGCTCCTTAATGAGTATAATTTGTCAGAGGCAATAAGCATATAGATCAAATTATGAAGAGAAACTGTAATCCTCACACGTAAGATAAGAGAAAAGTAAGAGCTGAGGAATTTTACACAGAACTTTGGAACCAAGCCCTCAGCCTTCTTCATAATATACATATATTGAAGACTGTCAATACTGTGGATAGTTTGTAGGCTAACGGGATTTCTGAGGACATATAGGGACTCAATAGGCTCGGGAGTCACTAGGTGAAGGAGGTCAAAGTTTAGGCAAACCCATTTCGTAGTTACCGGGCGGAGCGCACCTTCGGTATTTCAGTAGGGCAAGCTGTTCGAAAACTTTCGTTTGGTAGGGCGACGAAAGGCTACTTCAATCTAGGAAACAGCCGGAAATCTATTTCAGTAGAGCGTATGACGTCGATGGCCCGAGGTAGAGCACTCAATGGGCTAGGGTGGCCCCATTTCGCCTTACCAACCCCAGGGAAACTCCGAACACAGGACCCTTATGATAAGATGGGATGGCAATGTCTGAGGAAGGCAAAGGACTAGAAGATAATAGTGTGTCCACTGATGAGAAACCCTACCTTTATATAAGACAAAATAACTCAACTAGTCTCAAGGTACTGTGCTCAGCACCAATAGATTTTGCTAGTGTTAATACTTCTATTCTAGCCTTGAGATTTTTTATATGGAGGATCCACCTAAAGCGGCAACCACATTGCATACTCTCTTTGATGAAAGAGAAGCTAATAGCTCATAGCCAGAGTGAACCACAGGAGGGAGACAACTTGAATGGAATACGCGGTGTTGCGGTGCGTATCTGTCAGTTCGACTTCTCCAAAGTATGTATGTCGTTTCAGCTGATAGACCTCAACAGTTGTATCATAAATAGTCGTGATCTGTAAATGTCACCCCATGATACGAGTTCTAAGGTGTCATAAGCTTGGTCACACTCTTATCCTAAGGCTGTCAGAAGCTTGGCACATAGGAGACCAGCAGCAGGGCTCTTGGCGGGTGGCAAAACTAGCGGTCGATGTTACTGGTGCATATGCATTGGCTCAGTGGCACAGTGTCCGGTGTGTGCGCATCATGCCTTCAATGTGAGTTTCTTACCCACAAATATTACAAGAAGAAAAAAATATGTTCAACTATCACACCTAATAAAATCTGGCGGCATGAACCACAAACTTTTTCTTACACAGAGAAACTCACAAATCTCAATCTAACAAATATTTGGTGTCCCTATGGTAACTTTAAGCGCCAGAAAGAGGATTAAGTCATGTAAACTTTACATTTCCAAGTAGCTGCAGTTGAAAATGTGTTAATGACCAGAAAATGGAAAAATTATCATAAAAATAATTTAGAACTACAAAATAGTTGACCAAGAAATTGAAATTTAAACCATCTTGAATGATGATAACTCATGCTTAGCACTGCAAATTTCACCAGCCAATCCTACGTGCCAAGGACGTGATTCATAAGCCAAAAAAAAAAGAATAACAACTTTTACTCCGTTCAAATTTAATCTTGACAATGTGTTATATATTCCCCCATAAATATTGCTTTCTTTTCAATATATTTACATTTCTTTTCTGACTTAAAAGTTAAAAAGTATTTTGACACTCCGATAATGTTGCTGTTATTTAACTTTAAACATATTGAGGGTGGAACGTGTTATTTAACTTATATATTACTGTTGTAGCTAGGAGGATTCAAATTGTTTGCATTCAAGATATCAGCATAAATTTGAAACTAAAGAAAACTTAAAGAAGAAACATTAATGGTTTGATACATATGGTACAGTTCTCTTTGATCAGATAGATATAAAATTAATAATCACACTAACCTAACCCTAAACTTGAAAAGAAAATAGTTCTTAACAATGCAAAAGATGTACTCAAATTAGCAAAAGCCTCAAACACCCCTCTTCTTAGGATACACAACTTTATCATTGCAACCATTGTTGACATTGTATGGGGAAAAAAAGAAAGAGGTAATACCTTCAGAAGCCTCCGATTGTCATGAGAAAATGCCTCTACTAGCAAGCAAGAAGAGTCATCAGCTTTGTCAACAAGATCAGGTGCAAAACCACTCCCCTTCCTTTGACAGTCATTCACATATAAGACAAGGGCAACCTTGCCTTCAGATGTGAGGAGGTGACCCTTTTCTTGCAACTTTGAAATTGTATTTAGCTTCTCTCCACATCCAGAATTAGAAAGACATTCCTCTGATATTCTCCAAGTACTTCTCACATGATTGGTTATGAACTCATGTAAATTCCATCTTGATCAAAAATCATAGAAAAGCAAAGACAATGATTTCATTCAGAACCAAACTGAACCAAAAAGAAAGAGACGAAAAAGAAATTGATCTTAAAATTCAGTATGCATAATGACTTATGGTTTTAATATCTCGCACAGTACATATTGGAACCCAATGAATGCCAATAAATCAAAGGACTTCCTTGGTCTCCCAAGTTCGCAACCATACAAAATAGATCAATAATTCTTTACACGATCACTCCATGTTGGCAAAGTTGAAGATTTGAACTAACATTCCACAACATTTGAAGTTCTCTGCACTTTTACTTGTACAATGGCCAAAACCAAAACCCACCAAGATTTTCCCGCATAAAACCAACCTCATCAATTTTCATATTAGTTTCTATACCCTGAATTTGTATAAATGGTATAGCTCCATCAAGTGAACAACTTGCCAAACTTTCTGGTTGAGGAACTCATCATTGATCAGTACTTCATTCTTGGCAATATTGGTAGCCCAAATTTCACAATGTCTAAAATCCAACTTGAATCCATACATTAAATTCAGATATAAGCCACACATCGTCGACATCGAAAACTTTAGCCAGGTAATCCAAGCTAGAAATTTCACAAAATTGAATTACTGAAATTTCTAGTAATCATATCATTATAGCTACTTAATCAACGTTGCGATGGGCTTTAGGCTACTTAGCCGTGAAATTCAAGAAAGGTTCTAGGTCCCACAAAATCAGTTGGGCAAACAAATCATCATTGCCTGTTATCATTTACTAAATTTGATACACTTATACTTCCCATTTAACTTTCCCCATTATTTTCACGTAAATTGGCAAACTCATCAATACCACTGATTTGTTACCCCAACCAGCTAGAGGATTTTGTCAGTTCCAACTGGAAAAACCATACATGTTGAACATATATCCATTTCCAAGTCATCAGCACCAACCAAGTATTAACAGCAAGTCCCTTTGTGCTAGTTTAATGTTGACAAGTCGTGCATAGATATGATTATTGGCACTTGCCCAATGGCAAAATTGGAGCTCACACTAGAGACCACCCTGAGCACTCATCTATGCCAACATAAATCAAAAGCAGAACCCATGAAGCCGAAAGCCAGAAGCTCATAATCAAATAACATAGGAGTTTGGGGTCGTGGATAACTGCCAGAAGCATCAATGCCATAAATAGAGAGACTCAGAAATTAGGCAATAGCATCTACTTATACCTTCATCTTCAAAACTGCCGGTGCTCCATGATCTCTGGTACTCTTTACAAATAATAGTTAGCACGAAGAATCATTATCATTGTTTCTTTATATCTTTGGTATCAACTATATAGTTACAGTATATTGAAAGTTAACTTGCAAAGAAAAACTTCCAATTTGGCAGTATCTGAGATTCTTGTGCTACATTGACATCAAATTTAGATACCTCGACATCTAGCAACTCTGTGACAGCTTATCTACAAATTAAGAATCTTTTTGAAAATAAAAGGAAATGCAAATTCTCAACAGAAAAAAAAAGACAGATAAAAGAAGGAAACGAAATCACAAGTTCAGATGCATCTTGAAATATCATATAACTGATGATGCTTTCAGCTTGAGAGTATGGACCATTTGTGTTCATCTTCATACCACTCAACGCGTATATAATTAAATCTTTTCACAGAAAACCTATCAATATTCATTCAATCAATATGTCATTTATATTTGCTTGCAGGCCATTATGAATTAATCCATTCACAGAAGTCACATGCAGTGTTTGTAATAGTGTGGGATTGAATTAGGAGAGATAAGTAAGAACATGAGCTCCACATATTTTCTTTTAATACCATGGGATAATGGATTGAATTATATATACCACAGTATTATTTGCTCATGTTTGGTTAAAGTAGGATAAAGAATGGAATAAAAGTTGAATAATTATTTCTCGCCCTTGGGTAAGAAGGAAAGACAATTCAGAAGGGGGACTAATACTACTGGGAGAGGATTCCTAATCCCTTGTTTAGCGGATTAATAAACCAATTCAAAGGAAATAAAGGTGGGATTACCAATACCAAGAGACAAAATCTAAAATGGTGGGTGTCACGTGTTTTTTTCTTAGTCAAGTTCGGGCTCCTTATCCCTCAAAACAAACATGGCCGTAAAGTAATTATAGGATTGTTTTCCAAATATGTGTGTTGATCTAAAAGCAGTGGCACATGTGAGAAAATAGTATCATGGCTCCAATTTCCACATGAACCAATAAAAAATATAGAGGAAAACGGATAAAGATGATGAATTCCACTTCACCTCTTAGGGGATATCTGAATATTTTGCAATGCCTGTTGAAGCAATTTGGAATTTATTCTGACGATTTGATCAGAAAGTAAACTCCTTTGGGCTCTCTCTCCAAATCTAAACCCATGAAAAACATGTTGTTGCTCCATTTCACACAATTTCTTTTTGGCGGCTATGAGGCGTTGTTGAAACTTTTTCCTTTCTTTCCATTCCTGACATGTATTCAATACAACATTTTAGGACTAAATCCGCACATTTGCTATTGCAACCGTAAATTTGATTTGGAATTGCTCTCGCCTTCTGATGGCAGAATCTCAAGTAAAGAAGATATATCTCGCAGATCTCAATATTTTCAGTCATAACTGGAGACACTGGCAGAAGTTCTAATATAAATAGAGGTTTTGAGTCTTTTGACATAATAATGCATTTCAAATTGTAATCCAAATCAGAGAGAAATTAAGAGTTAAAAAATAACATATATAGTTGGAGTTCCCTTAAAATCCACAAAGAAATTTAGGGAACTATCAAAAAATAAGCAGGAGGAAAACAGCAGTTACAGAAAGGGATATCCATCAGTAATACTACAACTAAGATGCAGAGCCACAAAAATTAAAGCAGAAAATACATGTTTGGCTTAAACATCTACAGAAAAAGTTGGATTAACGCCACATATTCATATTCACAATCTGTTTGCCATCACTACTTATTATGCATTTATAAACCAATGTCTATAAAGATACAAGGGTCAATGGCTCTGTTACTTGGTCTATCAACCTTGAGGTCATCGGTTTAATCACGAGGGCCAGCCACTTCGTGCAAATTATTTCAAAAGTTAGTTATGTACCCAATTTACCCCTCCTATACCACTCATGAATGGGTTCTAAATTGGACGTTCTTTTACCTTTATATATATATAATAATAGATACATTAAAGGCAAATGTGGTTAAATAAAAAAAGTGAATCATCAAAAACAGCAAATCAACTGAAAGCATATAAATAAATATATATATCGGTAGATATTTCATAATCACCAACATGAGGAAGGCTTTATTATTTTGTTGGTTTGGGGGGGGGGGGAGGGGGGATAACTAATTACAAAAAAGCAAACATACATAAAGATTGGTAGTTTCAAATCACCAAACGGAAGCCAAAAACTGAAATAAAAAACCTCAAAGTAGTCAAAATGGGAAAACATTCCAACCAACTGAGTAGACTTTAATCTGTAACCATTCAGCTATAAATTAAACTACACGGCACACACAACTAATCAGCGCAACAAATGAGACGAGGAATGAATCACTGAAAAGTAAACGAGCCGGAGTACCAAAGATGAGTTGTACTTTGTTTTTAATGTTACATACCAAGCTATGGTTAGTTAATTAAAACTTTTCAACCCCATGGAAGCCCACAAAGCAAAGAACATTTTTGTATTATTATTAATAAAGGACCAAAGATTGGTTGAATGCAATCTTCAGAAAACAGTAATATGCAGCATTCAACTTCCAAAGTAATAAAACAGTACTGCAATAATAAAAAATATGTCTCACAAGCTGGCGCCTTTCTTTCTTGGACCTCTCATCGGAGCGTATATTTAACTCGAGGAGCCCCTTTGGAGGTGTAATGAGCATTTCTCTTTTAATCATGTCAACATTTGGAACAATGGCTTCAACAAATGGTACCCACACAAGGGGACCAGAAGCACCTGCGCCCGACTTTGATCTTCCAGCTGTAGATGAATTCAGCATGACATGTAGAAGATCACTTGCTCCACTATTGAAAACATTAACCACAGTACCCACTAATTCACCGGTTTCCTGAAAGTTAAGAAGAATAATAATCCATTACAGGAATGCAAATTAAAGCTTGCATACCCAATCACAACAAAGATGCAATAGAGCAACCAATAATTATAAGTGCATTATAGATTGTTAAGACGTTAAGGCATTTAAAAGACAATCATCCTTCTGGTGCTACAAAGTTAAACTTCGTTTCTTTGAACGGCTAATAATGTCCATGACCAGGTTATAAATTAAAGGTGGTTTTCAAGAAAATGGAAAGAAAGAAATTTTGGCCCTCGGGTGTAAAAGCAAAACAGAAGAAATCTCTTGCAAATAAAATGACAAAATCATTGTCCACATCAATTTTGAAAGAATTAAAATACACAATGTAATAGTAGTACAAACCTTAAGGGTAACTCTCATGCCAACAAGATCATGAGAGTAAAACTCGCTTTCCTCCAATTCAGGTTTATCTTCTTCAGTTACAAGTATATTCGATCCAATGAGTAGCTGAGCCTGAGAAAATAAATAACAAATCATTAATACATGCATACACAGTAAGACAATAAAATAGGTCATGGGCCTGATCGCACTTTTTTGAGATTAAATCCCTTCAATACACTGTAACATGGTTTAAGTTGCAGTTAAAATGGGGTAAGCATGGTAGGAAGGACTTATATGACTAAAACCAAATGCATATCCTAATAGTGTATGGTGAAATTTTCCTAAAAATAGACTTTCTCAAATCAACAACTAAGACAAGTTAACTGATCCAAGGTAGGACCATCTCGTCAGCTTTAAGCTTGTAATCACATGCAACATATTTAATTTACCATTTCTTTTCCTGCACTCATGTAACAATATTTCAGTATCTAATTTAAGGAAACCTGAAAATAAGCCCAGTTCAATCCCATGGTGGGGTATCCACTCTGTAAATGAGTTGAAATCAGAAAGCAAAGAACAAAGCAAACAGAAACAACAAATTAATCTCAGTAAGCTTACCTGGTCTACCGTGTTAACTTTACTGAATTTAACAATCCAACTTTTCTTTCCTGTGTGTGCTCTTCCCTCTAATAGCTCAACTTCTTGAATTGTTTCTCGCCCTAAAACTTGTTGTTTTAACCATCTTCTCCCTGGCTATAAAGAAGAGTAGTTTCATTAAGGAAACGAAAAGAAACCAAGAATAAATGCACAAACGGAATGATTCAGTAGTATATCTGTACTTCTCAAATAGTGTTTTACCTTCGAAAATCGTAATTCAGGAAAATCAGTGCTGGATTTTACCCGAACCTCTCCTTGAAGTCCATGAACACTGCATACGTACCCAATCTCAATAAATCGTGGTTCAGCATTATTGGTTTCGATAATCTCTTGCATAGCTGAAAAATAAAGAAAACAATCACAAGATTCTCTTTTTGGCTAGTACGTGAGAAAACCCCATTGCACAAAAAAAAAGAGAAGCAAATTAACACACCAAATGACATTCTCCCGCACAATATACTAATCCAATATCAGTATATTCTAATCCAATCTCATTATTAGGGATAACAGGTTATACAGTTGAAGCAGAATAAGCAAACAATAGACAGCAATACATGTTCATCTCAAAGAATTGAAAAAATTTAACCCATTTAAAGGAATTTATAGTGGATGCAGAATCAATCAACAATTGTATCCATCACGCAGTTCTTGACAATTTATTTAGCAAGTGATATCCAATAAACAATTGGTGAACAATTCCAAAACGCAAAAAAAAAAAAAAAATACTAAACAAAACCTATCAGAGATTATTCCCTTAAAAAGTCAATTCTGGTGATTTCTGAAAGCACTGCTGGCTTAAGAACAATTTTGAGAAGCAAAAGTAGAATAACTCTGAAGAAATTGAATACATAAAGCAAAAGATGCATATTGAACCTAATGTTAAGGAAGTCACATAGCACCAAAAACAACTCTCAATTACTTCTGATAATTAGGAGTTCACCATAGCATTTGTTAAACTCTCAAAGAACTTCTCAGTCAATCCACCCAATGGCAAACAAGAATACAAGGCTTCACTTAAAAGAGTTCAAACTGACTAATTAGTCATTCCATTACAAACTAAAACTTAACATGAAGTAGAATAAATATTTTTGCAAAGACTTACTATTTATAAGGAAATATCAATTGCTAGAAGCAAAATTATGAAACTAATACATACGCTCATTAAAGAAATTAAGCCAAATAAACATAACAAAATTAAAACATAGAAATCTATAGAAAATCACACCCATCAAGAATCTCCCTGCAAAAGTTGAAACATTATTCAACCATAGATGAACCATAATAATAGAATCACTGGTTTCAGCAATTCCTTGCATGACTAAAGTTGAACTTTTTTGGGCTAATGCTGATTTTTTTTTTTATCTATACGGCAATTTTTTTCAACATTAGCCCAAAATGAGTTTACTTTTTAAATTCGAATGAAAGAAAAAAATACCCAAAAAAGGTTTAGATAAGACGAAAAGGGACTTGATAGGTTTTTTGTGGCTTTTTTCATGATTAGTAATTTTTTCCCCAATTTTTAATCCGAACAGGCATACTGTTAAGAGATCTCTCTCACGATGGACTAAGAAAATAAAAATTTGAACCAAAAATTAAAAAAAAAACAAACAAACGCAAATTCAGAAAAAAAATTCCAGGAAAAGCTGAAATATTAGCGGAATCACTAGTGTTGTGAAGTAATAGCATGAATGATATCAAATATTTTCTTCGGTAGCTCAATCCCGAGGCCAAATGAAAAGGAAAACATACAAACCCACCTCACCAAAATGCCGAAAAAATCCAAACCCATCACCGAAGACCTCCAAAATTAATCAATCAAGTGGAAATTCGTTTGTATAATTACCCGTGCTAGGCACAGGAGTGACGGTACTTTGGCGAATTTGCGAACAGCGCAGGGGTACTCGACCAGTACATGAGGGTGTTACCGCCGCACCAAAGCATCGATTTTGAAAGGGCAGAGTTAATCGCGGAGAGGGAGAGAGAGAAAGTGATTGAGATACAAAGTTTGAAGAACAGAGAAGGGAAGAGCTCTGCATCGTTCTGGGGACGAGAATTGAGAACTGGGAAGCGTCGCAATTTGGAAAATAATAACCAAAATGAAAATGATGCGGCTACGATTTTTTTTTTTTTTTGAGTTTTTGGTTATAAATGTAAAAAAAATAGCATAATTTATTTAGCAAAAAAAATTATAAGATAAATTAAAAGGCTAACTCAAAATTTTTTTATCTAAACTTACACTATTTATCAAATATTAAGTACAATAATATAATTTATTCATAATTTATCTACTACTACTATCAATACGTTTTAGTTGTTTCTCTTACCATTTTCATGTTTTTTTTAAAAACAAAGTTTTTTGGAGAAATTATTAGCCTTAAGGCTACCTTAGCAGATTTTGATGATAATAATTTAAAATTTTATTTTTAACAAAATTATCCTTTGTTTTAGAAAAAGAAAAAAAATGTTTAATAACTTAAATTTCTTTGTAAAAGCTAAGGGAGTCACACCTTTTTATTAAAGGTCGACACAAATAGCTAATTCATTTAATATATGGCTTGTTTGATTTTAGGGGTTCACACCACTTTTTTTAAAAATCGACACTTTTTAACAGTCGTTTGAATTGTTTCATTCGTAACTTATCTACTACTATTATCAATACGTTTTATTTGTTTCTCTTACCCTTTACATGTTTTTTTTAAAACAAAGTTTTTGGAGAAATTATTAGCCTTAAGGTTATTGTAGGAGATTTTGATGATAATGATTTAAAATTTTCTTTTTAACAAAATTATCCTTTGTTTTGGGAAAAGAAAAAAAAAAGTTCAAAAGCTTAAATTTCTTTGTAATAGTTAAGAGAGTTGACACCTCTTTTTTTTAGGAGTCGACACCGCTTCTTTTATGGGTCGACACCTTTTAACAATCATTTGAATTATTTCAAGTCTAGTTGATAGAGTCGATACCTATATGTAAGGATTCGAATTGATACACCAGAGATAATCACAGTCAAGAAACAAGCAATTTACGTGGTTCATCCTTAGCCTACATACACGGGAAGAAAAGAATTAATTCACTATATCAAATGAATGAATTTTACAAAGGGAAGGAGGACAGAGAACCCACTTCTCTCTACCACTCAACCTCTTTCTATCTCTCCACTCTCATACATAACTTATTTGTTTTCTTTTCTTTGCCTTGCCATATGTGTTTTACATCTAACACACCCTTTTATAGCCACAAAGGGAAACCCACTTGATGTGTGAATCCACTTCATCTATGTCAACAATGGAAGCTCGCATTTCAACAATGGTGGCATCTTCATCCATATTGGTGGCTTCATGAATCTCAACAGATAATGGTAGCAACCCATGTGGGCAGCTCCTCAACAATCACCCCCATCCATATAGGGGGATATCTGTCATGCCTACAACCAACAATGTCGATCCTTGCTTTGCCATACTCTACCTAGTATGGCCCAAACCCCCTAACTGGGATGCTCTTGTCTTCTATATAAGAACCTGCATGGTCTACACCTTCATACTGAGGTGTTCACACCCCCTCGCCAGGGTGCTTGACAAATTTCACTTATTTGTCAGTGACTATGGCTTCATCCCACCTCCTTTGTGCATAAAGTCGGAGAAATCACCACCACAAATCAAATTGAACGCAAATAAGACTTGCTTACACTGAAACGTACATCTTCTCATTAAGTCAATCGTCTCAATCTCTTTGCCCGGAACTTTCGTCTAAACATCCAACAATTGTTGTCGTAGAGTCTGGCCAGAATCCAGCATACTGCCCAATCAATTAGCCTGCGCACCTTTATGGCATCGTCACTTCCACGTACCCATGAGCATGTTCTGTGTGCCTTTTTGCAACTGTTTTTTACCTTGTTCATCCATATGCTTCGCCTGCATATATCGCCATCTTATACTGCTCGTCTGATGTTTAATAGCAATTCCACTTGTCACAATATTTTCCACGAGTCTGTACAAGTTGTCAATCATTTGTCTTTTCATCACATCCTTATTTTCCTTGACAACCCATAGAACTTCACCTCTAGATGAGAACATGTAGCCGCTCGAGTCGATCATCTCCAAAGAAATTAGATTTTTCCTCATATATAGCATATGCCTAACCTCGGTTAAGATTATAGCATTCCCGTTAAACATGTGAAATCACACCGTGATAATCTTAGCGCCACTTATTTATATGCAAATCCAGTTTTCAATGGTCACACCAAGCATGTCAAGATTAATTTCAATTTTGTTCATGAAAAAGTTGCTCGCAAAGAACTTTAAGTTCAATTCATTTATTCCAAGGACCAAATTGCAAATATTTTCACAAAGGGTCTACTTTTATAGTGTTTTCAATTTCTACATGACAAGTTTCAAAATCTGGCCCTTAGATTCTCTAGTTTGAGGGAGCTTTTGAGATATCATCACTTGCATTTTAAATTTTCAAAATATAAATTCTATCTTATCTGTAAATATACTAAGTTTTTCTGTTAGTCAAAAGGCTTTTTTAATTAGATTTTAATGATTTTTGTAAATCATTTTTTAAGAAAAATTGATTTAAAAAGATATTATTTATTATTTTTAAAAAGGTAGTGTTGACACAAAATGATAAATGAGTTGACACCTTTAGCCATATTGAGCTGACTCTTTTCTCAAGTAAGTTGACACCTTAGTATTCTTGAAGAAGAATATTTTGTATCGACCCAAATTGATATTGAAGCTGACACCTTAAGCTAAAGAATACTTGAAACCTTCAAATGTGTCAACACCTTTGAGTAAATGAATTGACACAAAAGAACTGAGACTTTCCGCAACAAAATGAGTCGACACAAACAGAAATTTGAGTCGGCACCAAATGACTCTTCGGGATTCACTAAAGTCATTCGAGAATTTTGAGTCGACATCAAAGCGAAGCTAAGTCAACACAAAACAACTGTGACTTCTTGTAGATTTTAGAGTCGACACAAAATGCAACATGAATCGACAAAAAGAATCGAGTCTTCTTGCAGATTTATGAATCGACACAAAATACAATATGTGTCGACACTAAAAATTTTTCTTAGAAAGCTGAAGTATTAAACGAGTCGACACTGTTGTGTGGCTGAGAAGGATGCAGAAATAAGTATTGACACCAACGAAGAAATGAGTCGACCCATTCACTTGAAGAACCAAACCCTAGAAGATTTGTGTCGACCCAAAATAGATTTGAGTTGACACCTGCGATAGAATTTCAAATCTGGCGCCAAGTTCAATGGTTGAATTTTTGTATTTAATACTTCTACTTACCTCAAACGGTCATGGATCCTCAAGAGATTATATAAGGAGTTACTTTTTAGACATTTAAAGAACTAGAGCTTCAAATCTACTTTTCTATTACTTGAATCAAATATCAAACCCTTAAGCTTTCATTTATTGCTCATTAACAGCAGCTCTTGATCTCTCATCTCTTTACTTCTCATTTATTGCAAATTATGTGTAAAGAGAGTAAGTGATAATCTCATTGAATACTTCGTTTTTTATATTTAAGGGTGAGCCACTTTTGATCTTTTGAGTGAGTGAGTGATACTATTCAAAGAATAGCTCAAGAGTGATTGGAAGAAAACATGGATTATTTTTGTAGGATCATGTTGAGACTGTTATAAGACTTTTGAATGTGCCCGTAAACATTCCTATCATAGTGGATATTCTCAAAGGGAGTCTTGAGAAGTGAACGTAGATTTGGAAGAAGTCGAACCACTATAAATCTTGGTGTCGGATTCTATTTCTCTCTCTCTTACCTTTTTAATATTCTCATTACTTTATTTCTTATTATATTTGCTATATTTGTTTGAGATATTAAAAGATTTTTAATTTTTTTAAAAAATAATAATTATTTTTTTAAGACCAAATTCACCCACATATTGGATTGCCTAAACTAACACTTTCTATATAATTATAGTATCTCTCCAATGCCAAAGGCACAAAAAAACACATTTTTTTTCATTCATAGGCTAGTGCATCAAAACTCAATTCGATTCAATTCTCAATAATATTGTTTTTTTTTTGTGTGGAGTAATTTATTCTCAATATTATTGTTTTTTTTTTGTGTGGAGTAATTTTATCTTTTTAGGACTTTCTCACCTTATCCAATTACCATTACTTTTCTTGAGGTAATGTTCAATTACTGTCAAACCTGTTAAGTATGAAAAATTACACTATGCCTTGGCTTTTAACGAATGTTAACGGCGTTATGTAAAGATCATTATGTCCTCGTCACAAATACCAATAAAAAGCATAGAAAGAGAAAACAAATAAATCAGAGACATCTAATCAACGCCTTCCCATTCCCATTTACCAAATTACCCATTACATTTTCGCATAGCCCTTTTTGAAAATTTATAAAATTATTTAATATTTTAAAATACAAATCTTTAAAAAATATTTTTTATGTTATCATTTACTGATGCTTTAAAGAGAATTAAAAAAAAAATGAACATTGAAAACTTTAAGGAAAGGTTTTCAATGATCCTTTAAGATTTGGGTTTTAGTGATTGGTCGGTTTTATTCTCAAGGGTGCTGTTGGCTATAATTGACGTAGTAAAGGGATATAATTATATTTGTATATATCTATTAGCCTTTGAGTTGTATATAAAGGGACCAAGGCTCTTTGGAAAAAGAGCAGATAAATATTCCAAATTACATTATTCTGGTTTTGTAGAACAAATTTTTAGAGAAGAGTTTTTGTTAGGTTTTGCATTTATTTTGAGACGATCACAGCGCCACAGCCCAC
>JAULJZ010180104.1:0-22617 GCA_032270985.1 Heliamphora pulchella
TCTTTTGACACTTATTTGTTTTGGAGTATTATGTACGTATGTTATGTATTTTTCATATTTGATTTTGGGTGTTCTCTATTTACCTCCATTTTTTTTAGTTGCATGCATTTGAGAAATTGTATTAAAGAACCGATAATGATTAGTAGAGGCCAATCTTATGGTTGGGCAAACAGGGTGTCTAATACCTTCTCCGATTCGTACCTTAGCCACCGTACCCTCTTTTCTCTGGTTAACATTTTCAAAGATTAGTAGCCATTTTTTTTGGTTTTCTTAGTTTTTCTAAAAAACTAAGTGGCAACTCCGTTTTTAATAAAAAGGGTTTTCAAAATTTGATTTTCAAGGTGTTCAAAATATTTTCCAAAACATCTTTGACTTACCTTATTTTTGACCACTAAATCCCAACGCCACAGTATTTTCTGGCGACTCTGCTGGGGACTGGTTTACAAAATGAAATAAGAGGGTTAGACTTGAACACATAATTGGTTCTTAATAAAATTTTTCATTTGTATTTTCACATGCATATGCATTACTCTTCACCCCCCTGCCTGGTCAACCTGATGCCCTGAACGTTAATCTATTTCGGGAATTGTTGAGAAGACGGAAAACCCTTACTGACTATACGCTACCATAGGTACAGTAAAAGAGTTCGGGCATACTATTTGACCATGTCCTGCACCACTCCAAGCATGGGAGGTTTATACCCGGCTCTATTCAGAAGGTGCCCTATTCAAATTGACCAAAATCGGCCTCTTGCATATAGTGAACTTAGAACCCCCGAATTAGGTGCTTCTAACCCAATAGGATTATGTGTTTTTTTTTATTATTGTACGTTTTGATTGTATATTGTTAAGATTATTTGTTCGGATTAGACTAGTTCTTTCTCCGGGTTCGGTCCGAATTTTCTATTATCCTTTGATTAGATTAGTTTCTCTCCTTCGAGTTCTTACCCGAATTTTGTCCTTCACCTTGATCAGTTTCTCACGCCGTAGTTCTCTTCCCGTGTTCATGCCCGTGTTTCGTTCTGACACCTCTAGGATAGTCTATCTCTTTTTCGGGTTCTTCTCGGATTGCCAGTTCTTCCGTGTTAATGTATTAGGCTTCTTCCCGGGGTCATGCCAGTGTTTCATTTAGACCTTTTAAGATTGTTTTTCCCCCTTTCGGGTTCTGCTCGGGTTGCTAATTCAATATTCCATTTTCTTTAGTTTAGGCTTGCTTTCTTCACCCCCCTTTCTTTTGACCTATGTGAGAAAAGTACTGTTTTCCTACCATTATGCTGCCAGTTTTCCTCATAGGTCAAACCAGTCTCTTGAGGGTTAGAATAATCTTCTTGCCAAAACGCCGTCCATCTAGATAAAGCCTTTCCTCTAGAACTTAGTTGATTCATTTTCTTTGGTTCTTATCCCGGGTTTTTAGATGTTCGGTTGTTATGCTGCTAGCATGAGCCAAGCAGGGGCATTATTTCAATTTTTGCTATTTGGGGTATCTGGGAGATTTGTTGTCTGTTGTTTGAATTCTTTCGAAAAATGTCTGAGACTAATTATTCTGCTTATGGGATCTAGTTTTTCTGTGGGATACCACTGATCTAGAAAGAATACAGTTGACACGAGTTTGGGTAAGATCGAAATCGGGTAGACTTCATAAAGTATCTGAATCGACCAACTTGGCAAAGAATGAAGTTAATTTGACAGCCCTGATGAGGGCTATTACCGAGATACAGCGAGCTGTGGAGCAGCAGACCCAAGCTCAAACTCAATGTCAGGCACAGATACATGCAATTTAGGCTCGTATGCTCGGTGTAAATGGGCAGCCAGATAATGCGAATGAGAATGCCAAAGACTTTTGGGATGATAACCAGGGATTGGAGATACCACAAGTCGCAGTGCCACCACAGGTTCCCCGCCCAATTGTAGTAGAAGAGGAAAACACTGCCCAGTCTAGGGAATCTGCGCTGGCAGAAAAGATTGACTGGATGAAAAAGGTGTTGAGGAAACCCAAAGGAGTTAAAGAATATATGCTCGACGTAGGGGGACTCTGCCTATTCCCAGATGCCAAATTGCCAAAAAAGTTTAAAATGCCGGACATGGAAAAATTTGACGGAACCAAAAATTCCAAAATTCATCTCTAAATGTATGTTGGTACCCTGTCACCAATGGGGATTTATGACCAGTTAAAGGCTCAGCTCTTTCACCAATCTTTGTCTGGGGCAGCCCAGAAATGGTTCTTCTCCCTCGATGTAGCAAAAACCAAAACTTGGGAAGTCATTGCAATGATTTTCATCAATTAGTATAGTTACAATGTCCAACTGGACGTTACTACTCGAGAGCTTGAGACAACCCGATAAGAGAATCAGGAATCTTTTGTCGACTTTCTGGCCCATTGGAGGGGTAAAGCTACAAAGATGACAAACAGACCCTCTGAAAAGGAGCAAGTCCGGATTGTAGTAAAGAACCTGCAACTCCCCTGAAACGCTATCTGATTATATAGCCACTCTCCACATTTGAGCAGTTATTTGATGCTGGGGCTCAGATAGAAGACGCAATCCAATCCGATGACTTTGAGAAAATAGAACCCTGTTAGAAATCACCAAGAAGGACTTTCCCCGTAACCAATCAAAACCCATTCGTAACAGCTAACCTTGTGTCCCGTTCGGGTGAGGTGAACCTTTTGAACCCTTCTTTTTCCACTCATCAGACAAGCAACCTTCAGCAGCCAGGTTATGGTCAGCAAACACAGCAACGGCCGCGAAGAACTTTCACCCCTCTCAACATCCCGCTATCCATCTTTTTAAACCGACTGGTAGAGAAAGGACTCATCAAGGTACTAGATCCTATGCCAGTGCCCGACCCGCTTCCTCTGAGATACAATGCCTCTCAATACTACGCCTTCCACCAAGGCCACGGGCATTTGACTGACAAGTGCATGAGACTCCGTCATGAGATCCAGAATCTCATTGACAACAATGTGATCCCCCCTCCATTAGTCACTCCAAAGCCGAACGTCACAACCAGCCCGCTGCCAAATCATGCTAGGCAGGCTGGGGTAAATTACATGTCTTTGGGTGAATCGGGGGACCCGAGTAGCACATCTGCTCAGCACACCTACCCTGCCCTCATGTTTCAGTAACTGAGAACCAAACAGTATGTTCGTTCATGGTGCTTAGAGGTGGCCAAGATAGAATGGAGGAATAAAATGATAATGCCTGGGAATGGTATCGACCGATGATCCAAATTTACCAACAGGAAGAGGAGCGCAACGAGGTAGACGATTGGCCATTAGATTATCCAACTCGGCCTTGTGGGTTTGGCCATGTACTCGATGGAATCACCCTTCTCCAACTTTTTGAGAATGAAGTACACGTTAACGACATGAAATCCTATTGGCTGGTCAGGGTTGTGTTGAAATATGATGGGACCGAATGGACTGATTTTTGGGCCGCTCGTGAACAGCAAGTGAATTTTATTGAAGAGGGCATCTGGGAAGAAATTGATAACACATGGGCTATTAAAGATGACAAGGAAAGATAGGAAAGGGCAACCATTAGCGATTTAAATGATTTGTGGGCATTCAAAAGTCCTCTGTACATAAACGAAGTAAGACAGATTGACGATGTGATGCCAGGATTATGGGATTCTGAAGATGGCATGGAACACCTAAGTAGAAGTGGACGACATTTTAAGCCAGCTCAGCTAGAGAGGGGACAACCAAGTGGAAAAGGAAAAGAGACAGAGCAAGAGGAGGAAGATGATGCTGTATTGAGACAGTTGAAAAAGATGCAAGCCAACATCAGCATTTGGGGGCTATTGATGGCCTCGCACAAACACAGGTAAGTGTGCTAAAAGTTTTGAATAAAGCCAGTGTTCTGATAGAGGCCATCCCAGAGCAATTGATTGGACTGATTCTGTCGACGGTTGAACCAAAAGTTATTTCTTTCTCTGATGAGGATTTGCCTGCTGAAGGAAAAAATCACAATAAGCCGCATTACATCACCGTCAAGTGCCTAGAAAAATGGGTCCCGGTGACCCTTATTGATAATGGATCTGCTTTGAACATCTGCCAGTTGAGAACAGCCGTCTGCTTAGGGATGAGGCAAGACCAGGTCACTCCCTGCAATCAAGGAGTACGAGCCTACGACAACACAAGAAGGGATGTGCTAGGACTGGTGTCAGTTGTTGTCTCAGTAGGGCCTCTAGAAACCTCAGTTGAGTTTCACGTGCTAGATGTGCCAGCTTCCTTCAATCTATTACTGGGCAGGTCGTGGCTGCATGACCCAAATGTCCAAGCAGTACCATCTACCCTTCACCAAAAACAGAAGTTAATAAAGAACGGGGAAGTTTTGACCATTCATGGAGAGGACAGTATTCACCCTCCGAAAGGAGGAGAGAGCACAACTCTGCTAGAAGTCCAACATAGTGAAAATGACGTGTTGCTCAGTGGTTTTCAGTTTGATGAAGAACTGACTGTTCAGACGCTGATGAATGAGGAAGAAAGGTATGTTAACCTACGTGCTTTAACAATGATGAGGACAATGTCCTTCTTCCCCGGTATGGGATTGGGACGTAAACTGTAGGGAATCCCGGAACCCATTCAGGTATTGCCCACTTCACACCCATTTGGTCTTGGGTATGAGCCAACAGAAGAAGATCTGGAAGGGCCTAGAAGGGGGTGAAGGGCCAATTATTCTGGGACACTCAATTGATACTTTGTCAAAGAAGGGGAGGATTTCCCGTATTGTGATTTTCTAGAGTAGTTGATCGACGAAGAGACCAGTCAAAACCTGCCTGGGTTGGAGATCTTTTTCAGCCACCAGTTGTCCGACACAGAGGAGGAAGAAACAATGGAAGGAGATAAGGAAGAAAAGAAGGTTCAGAAAGAATATTGGGCTGACAAACTCGATGGTACCGACCTGGGAATGCTGTTCAATGAGAATATGGCTCAGTTACGTATAACCGAATCAGACTGCTTCATGATGGGCTTCAGCACATCGGCAGATTGCACCAAGCTCATTGTCGACGCGACCACCAAGGAAGTAAAGAATTGGTCCATCGAGTCTTCTAACGCACAGGTCGTATATCCTGAGTCCAAGTTTGAGTCAGAGTCTGTAATTGAGGGCATGTCTGTTAGTGCTCCTCTCCCTGCGTTTACCATCAAGTTTGTAATTCCCACTGTTCTTAACGAAATGAACGAAGTTTTCGATTACTCTGCCTTGTTTGATTTATTCCATATGCCTTCCGACGATTTTAAATTCGACGGGAATATCCCCAAAGAAATAAAACTTTTAATAAAAAGAGAAGAAGAAATGCGTGCCCAACCAATAATTGAAGAAACTTTGTCAATAAATCAGGGTAATGAAACTAATCTGCAAAATGTTCAAATTGGTTTTTCTTTATCCTTAATTCAAGAAGAGCAATTAATAACTTCATTAAAAGAATTCAAAGATATATTTGCATGGTCATACGAAGATATGCCTAGAATCGATCCTGATAATGTCTAGCGCCACATCCCCTTATACCCTGATGCTAAACCGGTCAAACAAAAATTGAGACAAATCCGGCTAGAATGGGCTCTGAAGATCAAAGAAGAGGTTGCTAAATAGATCAACGCTGGATTTCTAATGGTAACCGAGTATCCAAAATGGGTAGCCAATATCGTGCCGATTTTAAAGAAGGGCGGTCGTATCTGAGTCTACGTGGACTTTCGAGATCTCAATAAGGCTAGCCTAAAAGACGATTTTCCACTGCCACACATCGACGTCTTGGTAGATAGTACGGCGGGACATGCCTTGCTGTCATTCATGGATGGCTTCTCTGGGTACAACCAGATTCTGATGAATCCTGAAGACAGAGAAAAGACAACATTCACCATGCCTTGGGGCACCTATTGTTACCGTGTTATGCCATTTGGCTTAAAGAATGCTGGGACAACCTATCAAAGGGCTGCCACTACCTTATTGCATGACATGATACATAAGGAGGTCGAAGTGTACGTGGATGACATGATAGTCAAGTCTAAGCATCGGGATGGCCACATTATAGCACTGCAAAAATTCTTCGAGAGAATTCAAAAGTACAAGATGCAACTTAACCCACAGAAATGTGCATTTGGAATCACCGCCGGAAAAATGCTTGGATTCATGATCACCCAACGGGGCATCGAAGTCGACCCATCAAAGATCAAAGTAATTTTGAAAATGCCTCCTCCGAGGACCAAGTGAGAAGTCCGGGGTTTTATGGGAAAGATCCAATTCATCAGCCGCTTCATCGCAAAATTGACAACTACCTGTGAGCCCCTCTTCCGCCTGCTGAAGAAGGGAGTCAAGTTTGAGTGGGATCAGAAATGCCAAGATGCCTTCGACGCCGTACGACAGTACCTATAAAATCCACCTGTTCTAGCTCCTTTCGAACCTGACAGGCCACTAATTCTTTACTTGTCAGTAACTGACTCAGCTATAGGATGCATGCTTGCACAAGAAGGAGAAACCATAATCAAAAAGGTTGTCTACTACTTAAGCAAGAAGATGACCAGGTCAAAAATATGGTACACGCCGCTAGAGAAGACGTGTTGGGCCTTGGTTTGGGCTTCCCGAAAACTAAGGCACTACATGCTGTCTTTCACAGTGAACATCATCTCCCAGATGGATCCGTTGAAGTACCTATTTGAAAAGCCAGCACTAACAGGAAGGCGGGCCCGATGATTGCTGCTATTATCCGAGTTTGATCTCCAATATGTCACCTGAAAGTCAGTCAAAGGTAGAGCAATGGCAGAATTTTTGGCTGATCAACCAGTTGAAGGGGATGAAGACACAGAATTCCAGTTTCCCAACGAACTGCTAATGAAAGTTGGGGATGACAAATGGACTCTACATTTTGATGGCGCATCCAATCAATATGGCTATGGAATAGGAGTCCTTCTTGTCACCCCCGATGATTCACATGTTCTGTTGTTCCTAAAACTCAATTTTGAAGTCACCAACAATTAGGCTGAGTATGAAGCATGTTTAGCGGGATTGGAGGTAGCCTTAGAACTAGGGGCAAGGAAACTGGAAGTCATTGGAGACTCAGCACTGGTAGTTTTGCAATCAAGAGGAGAATGGAAGGTCAGGGATTTAACCTTAATTCTCTATCATCAGGAGCTGGAGAAGCTGATACCGTGTTTTGAATCAGAGATTTTCACCCACGTGCCAAGACTGTAGAACAAGTTTGCCGACGCACTGGCCACCCTAGCATCTATGATTGACATACCACCCGAAGTGCAGATGAGACCTCTGATAATAGAGCAGAAAAGAAAGCCGGCATACGAGACGATAGCTGTTATTGAAGAAAGCACTAACGGCCTTCCATGGTACTTTGACATTTATAATTTCATAGAGAAAGGAGAATATCCCAAGCTTGCCAGTATAAAGGATAAACGGGCAATACGATGACTATCTGCGCAGTTTGTCATTTGTGGTGGTAGGCTGTACAAACGAGGACATTCTGGATTCAATAAGTTATGCGTCAACAATGAAGAGGGTCAAGAACTGATGAAGGAAATCCACGCAGGAGTTTATGGGCCACACATGAGCAAAAATATGTTAGCCAAGAAGATCCTACGACAAGGGTACTTTTGGATGACGATGGAAACAGATTGTATTCAGTTTGTGCGGAGGTATCATAAGTGCCAGATTCACGCAAACCTCATGCATGTTCTCCCGTCTCAGCTGTATAATCTAACATCACCATGGCCATTCTCAGTATAGGGCATCGACATGATTAGCAGAATAACACCGAAGGCAGCTAATGGACACGAGTTTATCTTAGTGGCCATTGACTATTTTACCAAGTCGGTGGAGGCTGCTTCCTACTCGGTATTGAAGGCCTCCCATGTTGCCAAGTTCATCAAGAAAAATATCATTTTTCAGTACGGAGTTCCCCACGAGGTCATCTCGAATAATGGCTCACACTTCCAAGGGGAAGTCTTGGATCTTTTCGAGGAATATCAAATAATGGCTCACAAGTCCTCGCCATATCGGCCGCAAACTAACGGGGCAGTCGAGGCAGCAAACAAGAACATCAAGAAAATTCTGCAAAAAACAATCAACTCACACAAAGATTGGCCGAAACATCTACCATTTGCACTTTGGGGATACCGAACGTCAATTCGAACTTCAATTGGAACTACGCCATACTCTTTAGTGTATGGGATGGAAGCTGTTCTTCCCATTGAGGTGGAAATCCCTTCACTAAGAGTGATGGCCGAGGCCAGTATTTCAGAAACAGAATGGCGGATGAACCGAATGGAGGAGTTGCTCTTGTTCGATAAAAGAAGGCTGCAAGCTCTATTTCATGTACAAGGTTACCAAAGGAGGATAGCTCGAGCGTTCAACAAGAAGGTCAAGACTTGAGATCTTAGAGAAGGCGATCTAGTTCTTAAGTAAATTAGAGTTCCTATCTTTGACCCAAGGGGCAAGTTTAAACCAAACTAGTCTGGATCATTTCTCATCAAGACCATCATGACCGGTGGTGCAGTCATCATTATGGATCTGGGTGGCAATGCGTTCTCCACTCCAGTTAACCTCGATCAACTCAAAAAATACTATCCCAAAGGTAAAAATAAGATAAAATAAAAATAAAAGCTCGCTGAGTTGAAAACTGAAAAGGTGACTCAAGCAAAAGTTAGAGCGGCCCGCAAGGCTGAAAACCCAAAAGGGCGACCTTGGCAAAAGTTAGGGCATTACAAAAGGAGAGCGTCAATACCCTAGTGAAAATCGAACCCGAACTACGTTAAGACCTGATTCCACCTTTTTGGGATACGTAGGCGGCTTCTTTAAGAAGTCCGGCCAGTTTCTTTATTTTTAACCATCTTTGAATCTGAGTAAGACCAATGCAAATTAATTTTTGGATTTTAATAAAGACATTCAAGCTTCGGATAAATTCGAACCATCTTAAACACAAAGTGGAAGTTTTCATTACTGTAGGAAAGACTATAAAGTTCTTAAATAAAGGGAGGGTACACAAGTCCCAAACTCTACAAACAAATAAGGAAGGCTGTGAAATTTTTTCAAAACAAAGCAGAGATCCTCAAACTCTTCTCCTTTTCGCTGTTTGTTTTCCCTTTTCTCTATCTTCTTTTCCCTATCTTGTGTCAGCCATGCTTTGTATTCAGCAAAAAGATCAGGGCACTGCAACTCGTGCATCTCCATCAATGAGCTAAATGGCCAGGCATCATGATACTGTGCTAGAAAAGGAGCCCGTGGTGTAGAGAAAAACAAACAGCATCGAATACTGGGAAATACGATCTGACTTCGCCCGAACTGCCGCATGATCCTGTGAGGGTAGTAGAAAGTAGTCTGACACAGACCAACAAGCAACACACCAGGATGATGCCTAGTGGTTAGAGTCATAGCAGGAATCCGCCACCAAGGGCACTGCCAGGTAATATCTGAACTGGTCAGAGAGGAAAAATATTGTCGCCAAGATGCCTCAGTGTCACATATCTGATAACGTGGACGATAAAGGAAAGCAGCGGCATTGTGTTTATCAGTGGGAGGATTTTGTATAAGGTTCACCTTCTCCATCAGCCATATCTGTAGCAAGAGTTAAAATAGTAAGGGAAAGACTTTGTAGTGTAAACAAAGAACTTGATACAAAGGAAGATATTAAGATCACCTGGAGAAGTAAAAGGCTACCAACAAAAGTGGTGGTTTCGCTACGTTGAACAGCGTCCAAGCCCAGCAGTGACTCAGCCAAAACTAAGGCCACGAAGTCTTTCCCCATCCACATTTGGCCAGCAATGTCAACCAGGACATAACTAACCCACCCATTAGGGGAGATAAGGAAATACTGGGCAAAGAGATAGAAGCAAAGTGCATAACGACGTCGCAGCTGAAAGTTTAGATCGCTGAGGTCATCAGTAGGATGAAACCTCTCAATAATCCATGGAATGTCGATACAGTCATTCGAGGTCAGACGAGAAGCCTCCATCTCAGACAGACTGTAGAGTTGCATCACCTATGAAGGAAGTGGGAACGACAATGGAACTCCGCAGAGTCAAGTCCAAGATGGCAGCAAACTCCTCCATAGTGGGGCAGAGTTCTTCAAAACCAAACCGAAAGACATGAGACTGAGGATGCCACAGTTGTGCAGCATCCGCTAGTAAAGGTCTATTAATCTTCACAGTCCTCAATGAGAAAAGGGCGTTAAGGCCAATGGGGACAAAGTTCAAATTTTTGATATGGGAGAATTCCTCAATCCATGAAGAAAGGGGATTAGCCATCTGAGTCCAAGCAACAGCAAATGGGGCCTCCAGGGATATATTTATAAGGTAGAAAAGGGTGGGAAATTGAATTTCGACAAAAAGGACCATAAATGTGGCGACCGCCAGCTTAAAAACTGCGATCGCCAACTCCAAAATGCACAGTACAGTGACATCAACCCTTTGACCAGGCAACCGCCATATTTAAACAAGCGACCGTCAGGTTAACATTTGTGGAAAGTGGCGACCGCCATGTTGGAACATGGCTGGTGCAGGTCAGTTTGCAGTTTGTGTGATTCGTATTAGTTGTGACATCTGAGACAGTTTGAGCAGCAAACAAGGGAAAATGATGTAACATATGAAATGACACAAAGGTCCCCAAAAAGCGTCAAAAAGTAACAGAATGTAACAAGACAAAAAACTAGGGCACCCGGGCTCAATAAACAGCAAAATGGGGCACGCAGGCCCATGAGTGTATCAAACTAGGGAACGCAGGCCCATCAAAATAAATGTATCAAATAGTAAATAAAGCTGGGGAAGGGGAAAGCTCTCTCTCTCAAGAATTCCTGGGGCGAACTCGGCGGGAAGTGGGGTCGGCCTCCTCTGAGCTGTCGTCCTCGAAGAGTCTGTCGAAGTCATTGCCGTCGTCACTACTAGAAGAGGAGACAACTCTGGACCGGCTTCGAGCAGATGAAGAAGACCCTCTGGAAAGAGCTCGAGAAGACGCCCATGAACCACGGCCTCTAACCGGGGTTGGGGTCAGGGCTGAAGCAGGTGGCGGCATCACACCGGTGGCCGGAGCTGGAGGTTGCCAAAAGAAAAATAAGACTCAGAGCAGAATAAAGACAAGAAAATGCAAAAAAATTGAAATAGATAAGCTACTCACGGTAGCTATTGATATCAAAGCGACACCGGCTACCCGCATCGAGGCATCCATCTGCCGGACTAGTACTCTCAAATCGGTAATCATCAGCATCGCCCGGTCTAACCCAGCCTGATTGACCTATAGAAGAGAACAGTTCTAGAATAAACTAGACAGGTAAAGAAAGAACAAGTGACTAAGAGAAAGGTAGAAGACAAACTTGGCCGATGTCTGCCCTGAACTCCGATTTCGACGGAACAGGAACCGGCAGAGAGAAGGGGAAGCCGTATACCGCAGTCTAGACGTCCCATGGCAACTCTGTGCCCCTCCCGCTAGCAGCATCCCTAGCAGCAGCTCCGACAGCTGCTCCAGCAGCAGCCACAGCCCCAACACCTCCAGTAGCAGCTGCAGCCCCAGCCCCTCCATCAGCAGCAGCAGCATCAGCATCGGCAGCCTCCGGTGCTCGCCTCCTGCCACATAGGCCGGGTTTTAATGGACCCAATAAATGGGCTCAGGCCCAAGCAGTATAGTCCCCCTCCGCTACCAGCAGCTCGGTAGCTGGAGTCCCCACCATCTTGAGAAGAAGATCGACCTGGCTCAGACGCTTAGTTTGGCGCATACAGGCCAGAGGAACCACTGGGATCCGAAAGTGATCTAGGTCGAGCGACTGGCGAACCACCCACTCTCCCAGATAGTACTCCCGTCTAAATGGACCCTCCAGCAGGATCTGCCTGGGAGTGATATCCTGACTGCGCATCAAATCAGCACCGGCCCGATCCTCCACCCCCTCTAGACATCCCAGTGGACCTACAAAAGTTTAAGATATAGTACAATGTAAAGAACAGTAAAATATACAGTATGATGAACAGTGTGCAGTAATCAGTGCCTAGTGAAGTATAGTACAGTGCAGTAAACAAAATAGAAAACAGTTCGGTGCAGTACAGTGAATAGTGCAATAAGCAGTATAATACAGTAAGCACTGTATTGAATGGTAAAGATACCTGGTCAGGGGTTAGCCGGTCCAAAGACACTTGAAACCGGTCAAGATCTTTCCCTCCAGCTTTCTTCCCCTTCAGCCCACGGGACCACCGGGCTGCACGGGGATTAAGCAAAGGGTCTATCGCAGAGTTCGCCGGGACATAAAGCCCGAGGAACTCATAGGTCCATAACTGCAAAGAAAAAGATGTTAACAGGTAGAAATAACAGATAACAGAAATGGATAAAGAACTACAAAAACTAAGTCATACCTCCCAGACCCTCCAGTATCCCCTGATGCTGAGCTCTTGGGGAAACCGGGTCAAGGTCCGCATAAAGCTGTAGAGAGTAGCCAGAGCAGCACCTTCCCAGTCATAGCTGGCAACCCGGCCAAGACGAGCCAAACCGCCCAAGTAATGCAAATGAACGGTATTCTCCTTGTTCGAAAACAAGGAGGTACTGAACATATACATGAGAAAGCCTCAGGCAACCCACTCGTAATGACGGGGTTCGGTGCACTGAAAGTGTCTGAACCGCTCAAAGAACCAGGTGTATCAGAATCTGTCGCGGTCCATCTGAGCAGGAACAGCCCCGAGGAAGTATAACAGTTCATCGGTCAACTGGGATATAGATGGATCAAACGGGATAGGAGCTCCCCCAACCCGGATACTAGTAATCAACGCGAAGTCCAGAGGCATCAGAGTAGCCTCGAAGGTAGTGAAGTGAAAGGTGTTGGTGGTATCCCACTATTGCTCAGCCAGGGCTGTCAGCCATACCCGATCGTTGCTCGTCCTACCCAACAGGGGTATGAAACGAGCAAAACCAGAGGCATCGATATAAGCCTGGCTGAGAGTAGGGAGGGCATCATACCACTCCAACACCTCTCCGGAGACAGAACCTCTGAAGCCCCGAACATAGTTGCCAGCCTGTAAAGAGAAGATCGATAGAGAATACATAAATGATAGATCAAGCAAGCAAAGTGCAGAGAAACAATTGAAAACGAAACGTAGGTTCTCTCGGTCCTTTGAAGCCCTAGAAAACTAGGCGCCCTAACCCTAGGTTTGTGATTTCTGCACATCCTAATAACCCTAAGCCCTGGTGCACTAGGCAAATATCTGTCTTTAACTCTCGAAAAATTCTACAAATTTCTAGAATTTTTTCGAAATTTTCTCAAAAAATTTGCTCAAATTTCTAGGGTTTTCTAAATTTTTTTTTTTTGGGTTTTCTTTAAATTTTTCTAAATTTTCTAAAATCTTCCTTAAATTTATAAGATTTTCTAAAAAATTTCTTCAAATTTAGGAAAAATTTTTAGGATTTTCTCAAAAAAAATTTCAAAATTTTCTAGGATTTTCAAAATATTTCTAGGATTTTCTTAAAATTTTCTCAAAATTTTCCTAAAATTTTCTAAGATTTTAACAAATTTTTCTCAAATTTTTCCTAAAATTTTCTCAAAATTTTCCTCAAATTTTCTCAAAATATTTTTCTTAAATTTATAGGAATTTTTTAAAATTTTCTAGAATTTTCTGAATATTTCTAGAATTCTCTCAAAATTTTCTTAAAATTTTCCTCGAATTTCTAGAATTTTTCTCAAAATTTTCTAAAGATTTCCAAAAATTCTTCAAGTTTTTAAGATTTGCCTCCATTTTCTAAGATTTTTTTCCAAATTTTCTAAAGGTTTCTGAAAATTTTCAAAAATTTTCTAGATTCCCTAGAAAAAAAAAACAAAGATTCCCCGTAGATATGTGTTTTTCTCAAAATAAACAATAAAAACTTAAGCCTTTATTTTGTGATTTTTGCTAAAATAATCGCCCCTTTTGTTGGTTGATGGAAAACCCTAGTTGTCACTACTGTTTTAAACTCCATTGCGAAGGTACCTAAACTAGATTCAAATCCCAATCATCAATCAGCATCCATAGCCATTTATCAAATACTTCAAAATAAAACATCATCATCCATCATTTATCATCATCAACAATCATCATCATTCATCACATCATCATATGGGGAGATCCTAGACATGCGTCTACGTTTGAGATATTTCATACTCTGATATTAAAACAAGTAAGGATGGGATACTTATTGATGGGCGTCGACGAGATATATGATGGTCAGGCTCCCGCAGAAGAAGGTTGGCTGCAACAACATCCTCGGGTGGCTCATAGTGTCTCATCCCGCGATGAACCACACGATATGGTAGTGGAGCGTAAGTGTGGGGGTCGAAGGGTGCCGGGTGGCCATCTCTAGCGTCGGGATCCAAAAAGTCAGCAATCTCGACCTCAGCAGCAGCATTTGTAGCTGCCTATGCCATAGTGCCAGGTCGCGCCTCCTCAGCAACGCGAGGGGAGGCATGCTCCGCCTCGAGCACGAGGGCATCCATCGCAGCAGTAGGCTGCGTGGAAGTAACCCGGCTAGCAGAGGGCTCCCGTCGTGCCCCCGAGTCATCATCCTCATGGCCTTGGCCCACCATTAAGAGGAAAGGAATCACGAAAAGCAACATAAACATGGTGTGAAGCGAAAGGAATCAAGAAAAGAACCAAAGAAAGCTTAGAAGCACAAGAAATTGGAGAGGGACGAGAGAAGAGCTTGAGAGCACTGGAGTTTAGAGAGAGAGTGAGGGGGGAACGAATGAATCAAAATAGCGCACTTGGAGGGCCTTATGCGCACCTAAAGTTGGCGGTCGCCATGTCCAATGTTGGCGACCGCCACTTTCGAAGGGTTTTGAGCATGGCGACCGCCATGTCAGAGGGGAAACGGTTCCTCTTCCCCAGACTGCCAGCAGTCATGTCATGGAAGGGGCTGTTTGGAGGCTCTTTTTTTTTTTTAAATAGGTGTTTTGTTTATCTTTTGTTTATTTTCACTTATCTTTTTTTTAGCAAAAATAATTTTCAGAAAAGCATAAAATTTTAAAAATGACCTCTTCAAAAAAAAATAAAATAAAAAATAAATAAATAAGAAAATATAATAAAAATATATATAATAAAAAATAATAATAAAATTTTGGAAAAATAAAGTTTTGATTTATTTTGATGAGTGTGTTTGTTTCTAATAAACTTTTCAAAAAATAATTTTATAAATCTCAGAAATTTTCTAAATACTTCAAGAAAATCTTGTATGAGTTTTTATACCTTTGTCTTTTAAGGTGATTTCTCTCTCCCTCCGGATAAATTTAACTTTAAGCCGTAGTTTAGCTTTTAATTATTTTTATCTCGCTTCCAAAAAATTTAACTTTAAGCCGAAACACGACTTTCAATTATTTCGAATCTTTAGATCTTAGTTCGATCTCTTAATTCGCAATCTTTCTTCCCAATAAATCAAAGTTTTCAGCCGTAACCTGGCTTCCGATCATTTCAGTCTCACTTCCGATAAACCTAATTCTAAGTCCCGCATCCTGGCTGAAACCTACTGACTCGTCGGTCCTTCTCACGACCCTAAATTGACTCGTCGGTTCTCCTCACGACCATAAACTGACTCGTCAGTCCTCCTCATGACCATAAACTGACTCGTCAGTCCTTCTCACGACCCTAAACTGACTCGTCGGTCCTTCTCACGACCCTAAATTGACTCGTCGGCCCTCCTCACGACCATAAACTGACTCGTCGGTTCGGTCCTCCTCATGACCATAAACTGACTCGTCGGTCCTTCTCACGACCCTAAATTGACTCGTTGGTCCTCTTCACGACCATAAACTCACTCGTCGGTCCTCCTCATGACCATAAATTGACTCGTCGGTTCTCTTCATGACCTTAAACTGACTCGCCGGTCCTTCTCACGACCTTAAACTAACTCGCCGGTCCTTCTCACGACCCTAAACTGACTCATCGATCCTCCTCACGACCTTAAACTTACTCGTCGGTCCTCCTCATGGCCATAAACTGACTCGTCGATCCTCCTCATGAGTCAGTCCTCCTCATAACCATAAATTGACTCGTCTGTCCTCCTCATGACCCTAAACTGACTCGTCGGTTCTCCTCATGACCCTAAACTGACTCGTTAGTCCTCCTCATGACCCTAAAGTGACTCGCATTATATCTGCACTTGTCGTACATCATATTTCTAATCTTGCATCCTTGCATTTTGCACCATGAACTACGTTCTGGTTTGATCCCTAGCAAAAGGGGGTACGTAGGCAGCTCGATAAAAATTCGAGTACGACCAGTATATATGTATGCATGTGTGTTTATGGCCTAAGATTGGTGGCTCGGTCAAACGGCTGTTATCTCGGGATCTTTCATATAACCTAATTCACATTCTGTTATGCAAATTATATCCAAGAGGGGCAACTGTAGACACCTCAATTTGACCCCACCTAATCTTAGGCGAATCCGATGATGAAAACATATGGATTAGTGCCTCCGTACGATCCTCGAGAAGTGATCTAAATTCGGTATTTGAACCCGGAACCTTCAAACCAATAAATTTTTGACGAACCATCGAAAGTTGCGGCCAAAGTAAGGCGACCTCCAACTTGCATTGTGGCGACCGCCATAGAACTTTGTGAAAATCCTAGCCAAAGGTGGCGACCGCCACCTTTCAACATGGCGACCGCCAACTCCCATTGTGGCAATCGCCATAGAACTATGTGAAACCTTTCAAAAACATGGCTACCGCCAACTTGCATCATGGCAACCGCCAACTCCAAATGGCCTGACGTGTCCCAAAACGTGGCAACATTTTATTGGTTGAAAAATTCTATAAATACCGTACCCAAGCGTACGTTTTCAATACGAATTTTGAGTGAGAGAGACTCTATCGATACATCAAGCAATCCCGAATCACGACGCCGAAGTCCTGCTGAAATACCGAGTCCCGAACCTCCAATACCTACATTGAAGCCTACATTGCTTGGATCACCGCTCGAGGATTGACATGCCGAGGCACATTCCACAACTTGAGGATTCTCCAGCAATCTAAGTGTGAGACCCTGACCCGTTTCTTTTTTGGGAAATGATCTAAGTGTTCACAGGAGTAAGAATTTAAGTCTGATCTTGGTTCTTCTGTTCAGTTTTTCACCTAGCGTTGACCACTCGAGCCGTGGGTGAGCGCTCGAGCGGGCTGGTGGCAGAGAGTGGGTCTGGATTGTGACCGCTCGAGTGGTGGTTGTCCGCTCGAGCGATGGTATGGCAGAGGAGTATGTTGGCAGGGGTCTGCTCGAGCAGTGGTTGGGCGCTAGAGCGGTGGAGGCCTAGCGCGAGATTTTATAAAAATGTGGTTTTGACGCATGTTCGGGTTCAGAGATTTTGTGAGGTTTTTCCTTGGGGCTGTGAGAAGTTGCGGTGTGAATTTTAAAAATTTTAAAAAGAAATATTTTGGAGGCCTATAAATATCTAGCGTTAGATATTTTTAAAAGATATTTTTAAAAACTTAACTCCTAAGTTTCCTCCTTTTTCTCTCTGCGTTCTCTCAAACTTCTCGGGGGCCCGAGGTTGAATTTTCGACGATCAGACAGCAGATCTTTAGTATCGGCATCGTGGTCTATGCTTTCATCCAGACAGAATTTTATTTTGACGAAGTTTATTTTTGCACGTGGATCGAGACGTCGAGCTTTTTGCTCAACGAGGTAGGATTCTAAACTCTACTGTTGTTCAAGGGTACTACGTGCAATTATAAGTATTTTAACCGGTTAAAAATGCATGGACAACTGATTTATGTTTTGTTGAATTGGGTTTTTGTTTAAAAGGCGGTTTGTGTTGATTTCGGTTGGATGAAAATGGGTTTTGAACTGTTTCTTTCGAGATTCTATGGTAGTTCCTAGTTTGGGTATATCCGAGGGTGTTAAAAGGTGTTTGAAGGCTTTATATTGTGGTTGAGATGATGGTTATTGAGTGTTTGAGGATTTGGAGGCTTAGAACACCAAGAACAAGAATTTCTAGGTTGTTCTCGGGTGGTAGCTCGCTCGAGCACCCGAAGTTTGCTCGAGCGAACTCGCTGCGCAGGGCCATTTTATTTTGCTGTTAGCACCTTCATCTAGACTCAGAATTGGGTCGTTCTTGTACTCAAATTGAAGCCTCGGAAGTCTTATTTCCAATGGCACCTCTCTCACCTTAAAATTATTTTTGTATAAAAAGTTATGATCAAAAGAGTGAAGGTGTGTCAAGATTTCTAAACCGTTTTTCATCCGTTTTTGGCCAAATGATTGGGTAAGGTTATTTTTCATCCGTGTGAGCCCTTTTGATCAAGTCTCTTGTTCTTTGGGAGTTTGTTTGTGGGTGTTTCATGTGGCTCGGGTGTCGGGACATGACAGTGATGGTTGCCCAGTTATACTGCATACAGTTGTACGCTTTTCACCGATTAAAATGCTTATATATCACGTTTTACATTTGAACCTTGTTTCGGATAAAAAGCATGCTTTACGCTTTCCTAGTTTATTACATGATATTGAACTTGTGGATGTTGGGTTTTCAAAGGGTGTTCTTGAAAATGGTGGTTTTTTATAAATCTTAACACTTTGTGTTTTGGAGGTTTGGAGCTAACCCTTGTGGTTGAGTCTCAAGTTTCAAAATATTTTATGGAAATGGGGAAAACATTTAAAAATGTTTTGTTTGATTTCCATGGTTCATGGATTGGATCTCTTGTTTATACATATGTTGTATAACTATTTTTTTGGAAAACTTTTTGGAAAGGTTTGTTGATCTCCATGTTGATGGATGGATCTGTATATACATGTTTAATGTATATTTGGGAAATGGTTCGATTTTGTTGAGAATGATTATCTAGATGTACCGGGATGACGTGTATGTGGCACGAGTTGCCCTCGGTGTAAGTTCAGAAACGTGGACAGCGTAGGTGCTCTGTACATTCGGGTTAGTCCCCGTAAATTGAGTTAGTTGGGGGCTTTGTACCCTCGCGTGGTCGCCCGTAAATTAAGCATTCATCGTGGTCGCTCCGTATAGAATTTGCATTTACCTAGTAGGCTTTAAGTGGTTCAGGACTATGGTAAAGGGGCAGGAATCTGTAGTTCTACCTCTATCCCCTGGTGATGGATTCGGTATATAGGATTAAATCATCTTTTTCGCGATGGTACATTCTACGAGGAAATATTGTTTTTGATTACTATTTTTTCTTAACTGTGGTTGATCTTTTGCATTATTTTCAATACCTGATTTGAAGGATGAAGACATGGGTTTTATGAAATAAAACCGTTTTGGGAGACTTGTGTAGTCTGATGGGAAAACTTGGGGTTTGTGGAAAACCATTTTGGGTTCTGTGGTTGAGTTTAGCTCCCACTCTATATGATGGCATTTTACCTGCTTTACAGCTTTATAGTCTTTTCCAATTGGGCTTCGGCTCAGGGTGTGAGATTTTGCTGTAAAACCATTTTCAGGTGAACATGTGAAGTTGACCTAGATGCTTGAGGTGATGGAGGAATTGCAGTAGTTTCTTGTTTTGACATGTACTTTTACATGTGATGCCTGTTTTAGAAGGCGAGTTTTATACGCCTTGAGGCGATATAATTATTCATGTATGAATTGCATGTTTATTGTTTATGAGAGCTGAACTATTGGGGATTTTTTATCCAAATGTTGTATATTTTTGAGTTGATGATTTTCTAACTACAAATCTTATTTTCATAAACGGTTTTTGGTGGACTTTCGCGTGACCCTGGTAGTTGGGGCATGACAACTTGGTATCAGAGCTCTGGGTTCAAATACCTATGGGCCATGGGAAAGAGGGTGCATCACCTTGTGAGGATGTGTGTGTTCTTGGTTGCATGCTGATGTTGTGTATATGTGAGTATAGAGGTTGGACCATAGGATTGATTCGTCTTATGTTTGGATTAGCAAACTTGGAAGCCAAGTTAGAAACGCATTTCGCGGACGTGATTTCTAGCAAGGAATCTAAGTGGGTTGTCCAAAATGACGCGTCATTCTTGTCGGTTCTTCTCGGTATCAGTGTTGTGTCTGCATAATCGGTGTGGGTATGTGTTAGCATGATTATGTGGTATGTGGTAGAGATAACATGATAGATTGACCTTAGGTTGTCATGTCTCATGTTTTTCTTTTATATATCCTATACACCCTTAGAGGCGACGAGACCGTGGTTTGGGTCTTAGATGTGGGACTCGGTTGTTATCAGTTGTAGAGGTAAAGTTATGGGTTGAGCGTTGATCGCCTAGTATGTGGTGGAACTCCTCTATGAGTCGAGTTTGGCCGTGTGATGGATTAGGTACGTCTTGTGATGCCTGTTTCAGAAGATGAGTTTTGTACGCCTTGTGGCGATATAATTATTCATGTATGAATTGCATATTTATTATTTATGAGAGCTGAACTATGGGGTCTTTTATCCAAATATTGTTTATTTTTGAGTTGATGGTTTTCAAACTGCAAATCATATTTTCATAAACGGTTTTTGGTGGGGTTTCGCGTGACCCTGGTAGTTGGGGCATGACAACTTGGTATCAGAGCTCTGGGTTCGAATACCTATGAGCAATGGAAAAGAGGGTGCATCACCTTGTGAGGATGTGTGTGTGCTTGGTTGCATGTGAATGTTGTGTATATGTGAGTATGGAGGTTGGACCATAGGATTGATTCGTCTTATGTTTGGATTAGCAAACCTGGGAGCCAAGTTAGAAATGCGTTTCGCGGACGTAATTTCTAGCAAGGAATCTAAGTGGGTTGTCCAAAATGACGCGTCATTCTTGTCGGCTCTCATCGGTATCGGTGTTGTGTCTGCATAATCGTTGTGGCTATGTGTTAGCTTCATTATGTGGTATGTGGTAGAGATAACATGATAGATCGATCTTAGGTTGTCGTGTCTCATGTTTTTCTTTTATATAACCTATACACCCTTAGAGGTTACGAGACCGTGGTTTGGGTCTTGGATGTGCAACTCGGTTGTTATCGGTTGCAGAGGTACAGTTATGGGTTGAGCGTTGATCGCCTGGTGTATGGTGGAACTCCTCTGTGAGTTGAGTTTGGCCGTGTGATGGATTAGGTACGTCTTGAGCCATGCTATGTCATGAGCCGTGTACTCAGGATGGGGTATGGACGGGAACATAGTGAATGGGAGAGTAGTAATCCTTGGCCGGGTGTCTGTAGAGACAGTAGGACGTGAGTGGTTCAGAGATGTTCCTTGGGTAGGATGTTGTTGGTAGTCTGAGCAGTTCTGATGACCTTGGACGTTGTATACCTTTCGAGGTCTGAGAATTGAGTTCCGAATGAGTGGGCTCAAGGGTATGTGAATGAGTACGAGTTGTAGATATGCTAGGAAGAGCATGGGTTGCGGCTGTATGTGAATGTGTAAGGATTCCTGCGACGAGTATTGATTCCGTGATATTCCTACGGGAATGCAGGTTCGTGGTTTAGTCGATATCCTAGTGATTAGGAGATCATGTTTGGAAACCATGCGGAGTGCATGTGGTTGGCTGAGCGTTGAGATGATGTATCCCGAGTGTGATATGCCCAGAAGTTGTTTATGTTCCATCCACCTTAGGTTCAGAGATGGGTATGTTGTTCGCCCATGGGAACGAAGTGTGGAGTGATGGGGTTCAGTAGTGGACCGCATGGTTTGGCTGGTATGAGGTGATAGGCGAGGAATCGTAGGTTACGATGCCTGTGTTTGATGTGTTCTTTGATAGCAGAAGTGCGAAAGATGCCAGCATGGTTGTGGGAGTTATTAGTAACTCTGGAAGAGAGGTCTCTGGATTGGGTTCCCCTTTGTTTAGAGCTGTGCCTTGGACAGCGGATTTGAGACCGTGACATGATTGTGGTGTGCCTAGCAGGAGTTAGGTGAGTGTGGCGCCACCTTGTGAAGTGAGGTTTTGGGCGCAATGGTTTGAGTTGTACCAGTTATGCGGATGGATAATGTTCACGTGTGTGTTAATGGTGCTAAAGAGTTGAGAGTTTGGTGTAGCTGATGGATTGAGTACCATGATCGGGGTTAATGGTAGCTGCTTGACCGTGGTCAATATGGTTTCAAGATAAGGTCGACATGGCTCATTGAGGACAAAGTGTTGATGCGTATTGGTAGTATGCAGAGGCTGGGTCGTGGTTTCTTGTTGGCCCTTTTCTTTCCTTTGGATGGAAGGAGAGAGAGAGTTCTTGTAGATGATTGTCTTGTAAACGATTGCCTGGTGCGTGTTGTTTGCCAGTTGTTTCATCTCGGGTGGACAGAGATGCCAAGTTTTGATTGGTTCAGGTTTTGGTTGTATGCTGAGACTGTGGAATCTCAGTGAACTTGTATCCATGTTATCACTCAGAGACTTGTATTGCCAGGATCGGGTGATTAGAAGGTGGATTCTTCATGATTTTGATGCGTGGTGCGAGACGCTCTACATCTGAACATTTGGGTGTGTGATCTGGGATTCGATTGCTCCCGCGGTTGTGAACCGTTAAGAATCGCATGCTTGGGTTGGTATTTGTCCCGCAATGAAAGACCGTAATAGAGTACATATGCGTGTGGTACGTATGATAGGTTGTGGAAACCTAGTCAGTATGGTTTCTACGGATGGTTGAACTAGTAGGGTTGTGTTCCCTATGAGGTCAAGTTGTTAGACCAGGGGTGTTAGTTGATAAGGGAGTCGGTGTCGATACACAGAATTCCTTTGCAGTGAT